>VZTI01003277.1:1839621-1869034 GCA_013397865.1 Struthidea cinerea
CCTCCCTTGACCTGCTGGCAATGTTCTTCCTAATGGACCCCAGGGTACCACGGGCCCTCTTGGCCACAAGGGCACTGCTGGCTTATGGACACTTGGTGTCCACCAGGTCCTTCTCTGCAGAGCTGCTTTCCAGCGATTTGGTCCCCAGCCTGTGCTGGTGCATGGGGTTATTCTTCCCCAAGTGCTGGATCCTGCATTTGCCTTTGTTGAATTTCAAATTGTTCCTTTCTGCCCATCTCTCCAACCTGTCCAGGTCCTTCTGAAAGGCTGCACAGCACTCAGGGGTATTGGCCACTCCTCCCAGCTTTGTCTCATCCATGTACGCAATTGAGGAGGCATCTGGACCTTCAGCCAAGTCACCGATGAATGAATTAAACAGTACCGGGCCCAGTATTAAACCTTGGGGAACACCACTTGTGACAGGCCTCCAATGAGACCCCATGCCACTGATTACAACACTCTGAGATCTGCTGTTCAGCCAGTTCTCAATCCATCAGGAAGGAGGAACTCTTAGAAGACTGAGAAGATTTATCATTAAAAAAACCCCCTCTGCTATTCCCAAGGTGTTTATTTTGAGAACACATTCATTGTGCATGTGCAGCTTATCTCTATAGCTCAGAGAAGAGAATAGATCAGCTCTCCACTGTCACCTCGACTGACAGACAGCTGTTGCTGTGGCAGAGTGACAGCTGAAAAGCCATGTGATTGATTCCAATGCAGTCTTGCTCGATTGCAGCTAACGAGAGTCTTGTGTTCATGCCGTCTTTATTGAAGTGATTTCTTCTAATTGTCTATTTAACACATTAAAAGATACTGAGAGATACAGGTCAGTGCTCCAGTAAGCTGATGTTCAGGCAATGTTTTCCAGTTACAAATGAAGATTTGCTTATGCTCAACACAAAGGCTGAAGAGAAAAAAATTAATGATGTTATCAGGTAAAGCAGGTGTTGTGGTCACACCACCAAGGTCACTAGCATTAACAAAACACTTTGAAAACAGAGCTGTGGCATGTTCCCAGCAAGGTGCTGGAGTGTTGTAGAGATAATGTACTCAGCCTCGAGGGGAAAAAATATGATGCGCTAACACTCGCTAACAGCTGTTAATGGCAGAGAATTGTGGACAGGAGAAGGATGTTTGACCTACCAGTCCTTTGGAGGAAGATGTAAACAACTGGCTTGATTCCCCACTGCCTTGCCCCTACTATGGCCTTCTATGCTTATGCCAAGTAAATGCAGCATATATGCTAAAAGCTCTCAACTCAGCAAAAGAGCTGAGTTTTGCCACCACTTGCATGGATGTAAAAATCTACAAAAACTGCAAGGTAGAGGAAAATTAGGGCCTGCAAATGCAGGAGGAGGGGTTTATGCAAGAACAAAGCAAACAGGGAGACTCAGAAATGCAATTATAGAGCAACTAAATGAAAGCGGCATCTTTTAACTCTGCTAAGTGGTGCCCCAGGAGTCCTGAGTCACTGCTACTGCCTTCCACGACAAAAGTACATTGTTACTGCCTCTGCTTTCTGAGCCCGTGGCAGAACCATCACATCCAGGAAAGAGAAAACACCGCTCCCTTCTGGATCAGCAGGCCGGACAACCCGAGGCCAGCCGCACACTTCACTTGTGCCTGGCTGACACCTGCGGGAGGGCCACCGCAGGCCCTGCCTCACTCAGCAGAGCAGTGGCATTTCAGGATGTGGAGCACAAGGTATGCCATCACCCGAGCTCAAACACCCCCAGGCCTGCTCCACCCCATCAGCAAAGCCACACGTGCCTTACAGCCTTGCTGAAGGCAGCAGCAGTGTTTCACTCACTATAACTTTTAATACTGTTAAGGGTGTAGAAGCAATAAAGAAGCATTTATACTGCCCATCTCAGTGCAGAAAGAGATGGAAAGCTATTTACTTGTAAATGAGCATGTGGATCCAGAAGTCACTGGGTGAAGTCAGCACAAGACACTGTGAAGAGCCCACCAAGACCTCCACTTTCTCAGTGACAGAGTCACTGAGAAATATCTCCCTTCAAGAGGCCTTGGATCAATGAGGCTAAGCATTCCTAAGCATGCCTCCAGAGATGGAGAATGAACTCTGTGGGACCCAGTGAAATCATGCACTGCTAGGTCAACATGGTGTGCATCTTTTCTGAAACTTGAAGTGCTATCCTTCAGCAGATTTAGGCACAGATTCAACATTCAGCTGAAATTTTTAGAAACAAAACCAAAGAGAAAACCAGAGCGTGACAGTTTGTGCCATCTGCATGGGATATGAGCATGACTTTTAATGGCACCAGTTAAAACATTATTTAAAAAATTATATTCAAATCCATTTACTGATTACTAGCCCTTTAACAAAAAAAAGCTCATGGCATGTGCACTTGCACCTGCTGTCGTTGTGTGCTCCAGCTGACTTCTCGCATAGGAGGTTCTGCATCAGTGGGGATGGCAATTCACTGGTAGGCATCTGTCCTCCCTTCCCACCCTTTTCCCTCTGGTGCACTAGTACAGCAGAGACTAAAAAAAACCACACCCAAAATTACTCAGTGGGGTGAGGGGAGAACAGAGTACTGGAAGTGCGTAGTATTAGAGAGCAAGCTACTACTGTGATGAAATCAGAGCTACATCTTGACTATTCTCTGGTGCTTGCGCTGTGCAGGAGGTCAAGACTTTACTAAGCATACTCTGATCCTCCTGGAGACTCACCACCTGCTCAGCTGTACAGCAAGCATTTCAGGCTACTTCTATTTTTATGAACTTCTTAGACACTTTCCTCATCTTCCATCTAAAAATGTGTTTTTACTGTATCCCAAGCCTCTCCACCCACTAAGCCATTTGCAGTTCCTCTACCACTATTGAAATAAGTGCTGTATAGACTCAGAAGCCAGAAGAAGACAATGAGAGTAGTAAGCAGACTTGTATTTAATCAAGAGTTTATACGGTATGTTGCAAAATTTTTTAAAGACATTTCTCTAGAAAATAATAGCCATATTATTTTCCCTCAACAGCTACATTTCTCAATTGGACATATTGCAAATTAAGCTCTTTTCCCGTCTGCAGTTCCTCAGGCTCCAGAAGTTGCAGGTTTAACTCCTCAACAGTAGCTGTGTCTGCAAACTAGCTCTACTTCACATGTGCTTGGCAACCCAATATCAAAGCAAAGCAGGAATGCTTTCCCCTGCTGGGCACCGAATTCTCCTGCAGCCAGAGCTCAGGGCTGCACCTGTGACCCGCCAGCTGCAGTGCTGCAGCAGTGCACTCTGCCCCAGGGCCTACAGAGGTGGCTCACAAACAGTTTAGGTAAGGGACAAAAATGGCTGAAAACATTTTTTACATGAGTTTCCATAGCAATATGAGCCTTATACATCGCAAGACCCAAATACATATAACCAATGTAGAAAGCTTCAAAAATGTTGGAGACCTTGCTCCTTTTCCCCGTATTTTGGCCATGCGCTCCTCTGGTACACTTCAATCACAAGAAGTTTGCCTCAGAAACAGTTTTTGAAGAAAACATCAGTAGTAATGCTATGTGTTCATATCGAATTCCCAAGTGGTGTATTCCTACTTGGGATGCCTAGAAAAAGATCAATAACACACACATCCTCGCTGCAGTCATAGTACATGTACGTCACCAACGCCACCCTCCAAAGAGCAGTAGGTGTAAGATGGTAGCCTAACGTTTGCAGCCCTTTGAGAACAAGTATTAGGAAAGGTAGCACCCAGCTGAAACCGCTGTACTTTTTCTATTCACATTACATTAAAAACCAAAGAGTTATAATTTTGCTATAACTGACTCAGCCTGAACTGAAATACGTGATCTAGAGGCAAATTAAATTCCACCATCCACATTAAGAAATCAATTCAGCTTCTGAACTGGATCAGCTTTGAATTTAGTTGAAATGTGGTTTGATGAAAGACTCCTGTTCAGCAGCAGATATAATTATCACACCCATCTTAATTAGACCATGAACTTGACTTTAGGATCCCCAAAGGAGTATTGAAAGCTTGGTCCAGTTACACTGAACTTGGTCCAGAACACTGAAGCTTATCCATCAAGATAAATATATTATCAATTCTTTGATACAACAGATGCTTGATGAGTAACGGAGCAAATGCCTTTTTAACTATGGTTTTTTAAAAGGATTATTAAACTGCACTAAAGTGTATGCTGTTATCTTTGAGGGGAAAAAAAGTACAATATATGAAAAACAATTATTAGAGAGCACATGGAACGCAATTTTTCAAGCACTAGTTTCAGAATTAAAAACATTTGAACAAAGGTTCTCTGTGGAGAGTCACTTTGTAACCAATTCAAGGCTTTAAATAGCTATTGTTTAAAAAAATTGTCAGCTATAGAAATTGTTTTCCCTTCAGATTCCAAATCCTGTCAGACCAGGGTGATTAAAATGTTGCATTTAGGGGGGGGGGCAAGGAAAAGGCAATCTAATCTTCCCTTATAAAAGTAAAAGCAGCAACTCAATTTTTAAAATATCATGAACAAAAGGCTGTAGCCCATCTATCATTCACATATGGATCCATGTAATGATTCTTCAATTAGAATTATTATCTGTACAGCAGCTGAAGGCTGAGAACTGCTGATACACTGCAGATGAGAACATTTGCTAGTCTCTGGGCTCCAGCCTTTCTTAAAAAATGATGATCATACAATATAGATTGCTCGGTTTATATGTGTATTAAGCTGCAATGCCAGCATTTACATTTGCAACATTACAATTTTGCTTTCTTAGGCTCAAGAGAATTTGCTGCATCTGGTAGATTTTATTTGCTTTGTATCTTAGGCAATTGTTACGAGCATAGCACAAATAGGCAATATTATTGCTCCAAGTCCTTTGTTTTGTTGATTATCTCAGATACCACAAAAAAAAAGTAAACTAAGAGTGGGCCTGTGAGATGGGTCATTCAGTGTCAGTTCACTTGCACTACATTATCCCAGTGCTATTTTTATAAGGCACAGCCATCTGCTCCCTCATTTCTTCCACCTGTGTAGATCCAGACAGTCTAAGATGCAACATCAGAGGGAAAGAAAAGCACCTTGCACAACAGTTGCAGGCCCTGTAAAGGGGGAAAGTCACTTTGGTGGTTCAGACTGCAGCAACCTGAGCAGTCCCTGCCTGCCCTTGCACCCCATCCCGCTGCCAAAGGTTACTGTCTTGGTAAGCAAGTATCTGTAGCACACCCATACTGCAGCAGCACAGTGGGCACTGTGCTGGCTCTACAGCCTCTACTTCTCAGCCTGGCAATGCTCAAACACACCCCAGGTTCAGTCTTTGGGAACACAGCGCATGAACAGCTGCTGAGCAGAAAGATCACTCGGCTACAGGGCAGCAACTTGGAGCAGCAGACAGGTAGCAAGAATGGTAATCTCCTAAACCTGTCTTTCTGAATCCTCAGTTCTTCTGGAGTATTCCAAGTGCTTGCCCATTCTTATTTCACAGCTGGTAACCACATGCTGTGACCTAGAAGATGATGGAGAAAGGTAGCTAGGTAAACAATAGCTGTGAGACAGCCTTACTAAATGGGCATCTCTTCTTGGTGTTTCTACTTGGATTCCTGCTCTATGAAACCTATGTATGTTCTGAGAGCCCAGGCAGCCTTCCCAGAAGTCTCCCTCATAACATAGAACCTGGAGACAGCAAGTTGGCTCTTACAGATTTTTGAGCCATGTGAAAGCGTTTAGCGACGTGTATGTAGAGATTAAAAAAAGGGCTGCAACTTAAGGAGCTTTTCTACCTCACTGTACAATCTTGGAAAGATCTTCATAGAAGACAAATATTGCTAATGTATTTGTTATTTGATTTATGCTGCAGAGTTTTATGCTGTACAGTTTTATGCTGTTGCCATCTTTCACAGTACTGCTTTTAGTGGGTGAGAGCTGCCATAGCCATGAAATCTCCCTGTAACTGTTATACTAAAGAAATGAAACCTCTGCTCATGGGTATATGGGTTTCAGTGTTATTTCACTACTTCATTATAGACATTACTGAATAGAGAATGAGAAACTAATACTCTTGAAAAATACTTTTTATCCTCTATTGAATCTCCTGTTTCAAATATGCTGTAAAGAACCATGTCTTCTCCATTTACTTGGAAGTATATTGCTATTTGAATTACTTAAAATTTCCTTATCTTTATGTGACATTATAGAATGGTTCTGTCTCTAAAAAATGAGTATTAATTAAAACTGAAGACATTTACAGGGATAAAACAAGCAAACAAAACTGAAAACTGGTACAAAAGCTTACCAAAGCAATATAACATGAATATTTAGTTCAAGAGCTTGCACACTATGGTGGGACACATTTCTCAAAATATTTTAGATTTTCTCACTTCAGGTGGCTTCACTAAGATCTGTTAAGAACTTGAATGACACAAATTATTTTTATTTTTGTTTTCAATTAAAGCCATCACTTTATTTTTTTAAATAAAAAAGGTTAAAGAAGTGAAAATCAAAACAGACTACTTAGGTCGATGAACTCTTGTTTAGAGCTTTGTTGAAATTTTCAGCTTTGATTACAAATGGGAAACATTTCAAAGACGGAAAAAACCACTAATTGAAGAAACAGTTCAATCTCTGTTAGAAGTGACTGAATTACTTGCAGCAGACAATTTATTATGAGACCAAAAAAAGGCAGAAATTTCTTCCTCTCAGAGAAGGCAACTGCTGTTTTCTTTATTCAGAATCAGGATACTACTCATCAAAATGCTTATTTTAGCTGCTATCGCACATCTCCCTAAACTCTTGTAGTAATAGTGCTAACATTCACATTCTGCGACTGGTCATCTAAATCAATAATTTATACTCATTCAGGCACAGAACAGCAATATCAAAAACCAGGAAGAAGGGTATCGCTGAGGCCTGGTGGTTTTCACTGGCTGCTCCAATATACAGAATACTGAGGCAGTAAGCTGCAAAGATGTGGCTATAAAGTTTGTGGAAGTTTTACTGACTGGAAAAACTGAGGTACAGCATGCTCTCATTAAAAAAAAAAAGGGGGGGGGGGGGGGGGAGGGGAGAGGAAAGAGAGAGAGAGATAGAAAGAAAAGACAAGCCACTTACATCTCCTTACAGCCACAAGGGCTCAGTGGCCAAGTTAGCTGACGTGTCTCCTAGGATGTGTTTGTACAACAAACAACAACTGTGACTGCAGTCCGGGGAGCTGTACCTGCACAAGCTCTCATCAATCTAATGTGTAACTTCAGCAATAACAACGTGGAAGCAGCACTTAAGCTTAAGATACAATGGACCTCATTAAGTGAGAGCACCTTCACGATGACTAGCACAGTATTAACTCCCACATACTAGCATCACTTCTTGTATGAATTCATTTGAATGTGCTGAACAGGCAATCTCTCAAAAGCACCACTATTTTGATGAAGTGATTTACAGAGGGCTCTGAAGGATGCATGTCTCAGATCCCATCCAGCAAAGCAACTAAAACACTTCCTGACATCTAGAACTCATTAATTGTGGTATCCCAAGCAATACTACATTACAGACAAAGAAAATGTCTTTCAACATTATGCTTACTTTGAACAGTAAATGACATGGAAGCTATGTACAATGTAGTAACCACATTTAAGAACTACACATTTTGCAACCTGCAGCACTGTCACTCCAGTGATATGGAACCTTTGTTTCAGGAACAGACTCTGAATCTATTGTTTGCTTAACGAATTCAAATCAGCAACTGCACAGAGCCACAGAAGCAACAGTGCCAATGGCAAGAGACACTACGAAAATGGAAGTATATACATTTCAACAACAGTAGACTAAAAATGCCAAAATACTCTCATGTCTCACTGGCTCTTAAAACTGCTGCATTAATCCTACAGGGCATTCCTCCTTTTCAGTGAGTTTTTGAACTGATCACCCTATGAAATCAGAAGAACAAAAATTAAAAAAACAAAGCCAAAACCCCCCAATGACTGTGGAATGACCTCTTCATTCCACAACCCCTGACTTTCAGTATTAAAGCTTCTTTGGGCTGCTGAATTATGCCAATGTTTTCAAGAGCTGAGTACTGACAGGATATGAGGTACTCTGGGTTCCTCTTTGCCACTGGAGGCTGACTAGCTCTAGGTAGTTCATGACAGGTGAGAACACCTGAAAAACATTACTATTCCAACTCTGTCATTTACTCATGCAGTTTGAACACTGTATTTAGTAAGTGCTATCCCAACATTTGCATAGAATTTGAAAAGAAATTAGAAGTGACACATTCCCTGATGAAAAACAAAGTATTTTGAGAGCAGAGAAATGCAGTGCTTGGATGGTCTATGCCTAGGAGGGAATTCAGTCACTGTCACAGACAATCTTATTAAAGCAAAACATGTGAATAAACACCCTGTGATTTGGTAAACACTGGTCCAAATAGCCACACACAGATTGAAAGGCAAACTCTGAGTCTGTATTAACATGAAGCTTTACTTTGGCAGATATTAAGTGCATTTTATACATTGCACAAAACTTGTGTCTGGTCCTTTGTTCTCGGAGAGAGTATCAACTACTTTCTTAAAGCTGAATTCCACACACATTTTTATTATTGTTTTCAATAACAAGAATATAAGATCAAGAATAAATTTCTGCACTGCAGATGAACAGTCCTAACCCAATACAAACCCGACACACTTCAGACATCATCTTGCTATGTTACTAAATCTGTATCTTCTAGTCTTCAAGTTGTTCTGTGGCTGCGTTAGAATCACTTATTTCATTTATACATTTTTCTTGCTTTGCTTCTTTTCTAAAGGTCTTCAAACACTTGTCAAGTCTTTTTAGGAATACATCTACATCTTGCTTTTTAATTCCAATTGCTGAGGCAGCATTGAGGTAAGCACAAGGATAGTCATTTGCATGTGACATAAAGCCTTTAAAAGTGTAGTTATTCACAGTTTGCACAGACCCACAGGGAACAACCCTGAAACAAACAAACAAAATCGTGATTCAGTTAAAGATGCCTTGACATTTTATGTGGTATCCTAGGTTGAACACAATTACACAAATTCCTACTGAAGTAGGGAGTTGCTATTCCTACCACTGATACTCAAGACCAGCATAACTTTCACATCTGTTGAAATGCCAGGTCAAACAGTGTATACTACAAAAGAATTACTTACGTAACAAAAGGGAAAACCTGAAACCTTCATATCAGGCAAAGAATTTGAGAGTTTTAGCTCAAAAATTGAAATTCTTGAATAATTTCAGCCAAAGATGGTTAAAATTACAGGACCAGCCCAGGTTAGGACAGGCAAATTAAAAAGATCATCTAACCACATCACATATAGATTTACTGTCATTCATCTGTGCAGGAAGTGGAATAATCCAAGCTAATGAAGCATACCTTCTGACGTGGAAACATTCAGCTCTGCTACAGTAAAACAACATTAAGTCTATAGCAGAAGTTAGCATGGTAGCAGTAATATTCAGATTAAGGAATGCTGCCAAAACAAATTTTAAATCATTCTCTTCTTCTAAAAGGTTTAAACCAAAATAATTAAAAATTATTTGGCTTGCATTTCATTGTAACAGTGTCTCCAAGAATAAATTCAGCTCAGACCAGCTCAGGTTATAGATTTTTAATTTTTTAAGTTTTTATTTTAACACAATTAGTTCCAGAAAGCAAATTTTTTTTCCATTTGACAAAAAGCTATGTAGGATATTAAAAGCTTATTCCCTTGACATCCAGCATAACCATATCTGTGCTGCAATAAACAAAACAAAGATCTTACACATAAACTATACGATCAGACAACATCTGGAAACTAAATGAAACCAAGGGATACTAGGGAATAATGACATTAAATTAAAGGGGAATAGATTATCTATTTAGGCTACCAAAGATGACATAGGAAGCCTCACTGCTAACTCAGGCAGGGAGACATTACTAGTCAATAACAGTGATGAAGAAGGGTGATTGCTCTCTAACTCGTTATTGTCAGACTGCCTTCTGTAATCACGATACAATTGGTATAAAACACTTACAGGATTTCATACAATATATGCTAATACACCCCTCACAACTCCCCAGTTTTTTTAATTCATAGTATCCTTACCTTGCTCCAGAAACTTGTCTTGTGAAAAGCATAGATCCAAGCTGGGTAACAGCAGCATCATTAGTTTCATCGAGATTCTTCAGTGACATGGCTAAAGTAACATAAGATCAAGTTAAAACTTCTATAAAGCTGCTTTTTCTCCAAAGAACCACCACAAATGACAAGTTGCTTTTCAACAGCAAGAATCTAGCCAAATATTTGTGTTCATATACAAAGAAAAAAAAAAAACACCACATACAATAATTTTTAATTTTTCCACAAGCTGTCATAGATTATTCTTTGGTTAGACTGTATGGAGATTCTGCACAGGTGGGCATTTTTATTTTGGTGTTCAGCAGAAATTCTGGTTAGAACAAATACCTTGAGTAAGAATTCCATGATCTCTTTTACAACACTAAGATGATGAGTAAAATAATCATACCCTAATTTATTTTTAAATCTACTTTTTATCAAGTATTACTACATGCTAACATCTTCTACCTGTCTTGAATTAATTTCTGTCAAATGAATATGTTGGACAGGAGCAAAATAATGGGTCCAAGTTACTACTCTACTTTTATAGTAGGTTACCTTATTGGGTTCAATTTAGTAGAGTGCAGTGATGTTTAATATATAGGAATGGTATGTGAAAGTGTATTATGAATCCACAGTATATTAGATTTTTTTTTAAGTTAAAACCCCAATAATTACCTAAGGAAATGGGATTATGTGGTGTGTCTAACAGTCTCTCATTGTGGTTATCTGCCAGCTTCTTCAGCTCGCATGAAAGATACGAAAACATCTCCTGAAAAAAAAAATGCAGTATTTTTTATTATTAGCTATCAAACAGAGAAAATAGTACCTATTTCACAAAACTGTTAAGTCTCCATTACGTCCTACAGGTGCTCAGATGATTCTCTTTTCATGTGTACCAAGTAAGTGGATCAGACAATTCTCTGAAATAATTCTATAAAGGAACAGCTCCATTTCCTGAACACTGTTCTTATCTCTAAAGCTGATACAAAAGTCTCTATCTGGTCTAATATATGTGCTTGGGATGTCATTTATTCTCTCTGTGGCCCTGAAACCTAGGAAGGTAAAAAATCTGGAAGAGATTCCCATTGCACAGCAGGTCTTACCCCACCCCACTTTTCAAGTCTTCCCGTGCCCCAGCCCCCCTAAGCCACTGAGAATGAACTGTTACCATCACAGATGGCCACGTTATGGCAAATGGCTCCTCACTCTGTCTTCTCTCCATTAATACATTCCAGACTAAAAGCAGTATGTTTTGTTACCATGTATCACACAATCACATTTCCCACTAGTGCAGAGACTTCTTTTTCTGTATGACAATAAAAATCCAGTCTCTTAAAGAGGCTATGAGTATGCATTTGACTGTATTTTGTTTCACACAATATACATTCTCCTGAATACTCAGCTCTGTTGAGTAGTCTGTCTTTTTCCTAGGACCCCCCTCCTCTTTAAGCTGACTATAAGAATGGAAATATCTGAATTTCTGCTATCACTTAATTGGATTGCACCTTTACTGTGAAAGTGTCATAAGACTGAGATTCATAAATACTTTGGCTCAGATACAAGTGCACTGCACATAAAAGGCTGTTTCTCTTACTTCATCTGTATTTTATATCCTCCCTCTTCCCCAGTAGTAATCTATGATAATTGCTCATGCTCTTCCTCAGTTTAATATATTCTTCTTCAGATATCAGCTCAAAACACTTATAGATACAGTGAAAATAAACACCATTCTTCCTATTGTATGCTTTAGCTTTTTTTCCATCCTTTTTAATGCTTAGTCTCTCATTAAAAACTAGCAAAACCACACAGACACCGGGTAGCCTTTTTAAAAGATATTAAACACCAGGTTTCTCCTCTTTCAGGCCATAAAAATTGTCCTGCTTATCTGCTTCAGTGTGCCTGCCTGTTTAAGCATCCTCATCAATTTCTGGACCTGACAAGTGATTTTTCATTCTTTAAATAGAATTACCTCTTCTGTTTGTAGACCAGTATCCTGCTTTGACCTGTGGACTCTGACAGATACAAATTACAGCTTGTGATCAAAATTATGCTTTTGAACAGAACCTCCCCAAGGTCTTATGAAATCAAATGAGCTTTGTGGTACCTAAGTTAGAAGAATGTTACAGCTGCTTTTCTTGAACCACTGCAGGAAACCTCGTCTCCCTTTATGAGCGACTAAATGAACACAGCTCCTCACCTGTACTTCCTAATACCACAGAACGAATTCAGAAGGAGAAAAAAAAAGTACCCTCTTACTGTCTAAATGAATTAGGCTATGGATACAACTATCCACAAAAGCATAAAGCTTCTGTAATACTTGAAAACACAAAAAAAATTGGGGAGGTATATATGTTTGATTATCAGAACTGGAAATCTGTGAAAAATCATTCTTGTTTCCCGTAAATCAAGTGATTTTATGGTTTCCGTTCAGAGTTTATTTATAGTTCACTCACAGAAGCTGAAAAATATTTATGTTTCAGATGTTCAGACACTTTTGCCTTTCCTCTGGTCTCTCACTGTATATAAGCATACTATTCATTTGTTACTTTCCATAATAAGCATCGCTAATGTGCTAGCCATTTTATTAGTATTTTTTTGAAATACAAATCATAAATTAATTTGTGCTCCCTCTGCTGGCTACTTACTCCTAAAACCGAAGCAAAGTATTATAGAAATATACATAAATTGTGCCTACTATGGATATATTATTGGTGAAATTAGTACTGAGAAAAAATATACTGGAACAAGACCAACTTCCAAAAAAATATTTGTGTGTTGTATGTAGGGAATTCTTTGATAAATCTCTTAAAGTGTTACTGAAAAGACTGCTGAAAGGAATACTGGAAGTATTACTGAAAGTTGGTATAAAAAGTTACACGCTGCATAAATGTATTAAATTCAATTAAATCTATTCAATTAAATTAGGTTACTAGATGAGCCTTTACGTACATAGGAATTTGTTAAAACAAAAGAAAATGGAAAGATGGCAAAAAAAATCCAAGTATGTATTTTCATCAGTTTGACTGAAGCTACACGAACACAAATTCAAAGTTTCCTCTTTTTATGAACAACACTATTTTGCATCTTTCCATTGGAAGCCCTCTAGATATTTTACAGTTTCAGAAGTTTGCTGCAAAATAGATTAACTGCCTTTCCAAAAAACGGATTACAGCAATATTTGTGCGAGATCAAATCTATAACCAACCTCCATTAAAAAATATTTCTCTTATATGGAAAATTTATAAGCAACCTAAGCAATTATATGTAATTGAGCTCTTATATAATAGCTTTTCTGTAGCAGACACTCAAGTTTTCTCCAGTGAAGGCAACTATTATGCTAAAGTTACACTGAGCAACCCAAGCACTAAATGTCAGTTAAGTTTAGTTATTTAATTCACTCTTTCACCTTAGAAACTTATCACAAAACCCCATTAGGCTAGAGAAATGAATGCTAAACTATGTGGAAATGTCTTTCACTTCTGGTTCTTCCAGCACCTAAGCCAACAAAAGACCTTAAAAAGCAAAGAACACGTCAACAACACTGTATGCACCAAATATGCCAAATAACTCAATGATTTGGTCAAAACAGTCTACTTTCACATACATATACAAAAATATTTCCAAGAAGTGTCGTAACAATCATTAAAAATATTTGAATCATACTACATTTACATTATAAAACTATTTTTAACAGAACCTGCACTAGTATGGGTGACTCTTCATTTGTTGCTCCATTGTGATAGGCACTGTTCTTGCAAATGAAAATAACTAGAAAGAAACAAGTAAGGAAAAAGCCAGTAACACTAGAGAAAAAGATAGGGGTAATAAATAAGCTATCAGTCCCATACCAGCTGACGAAGATGCAGCTGATGAAGGCCAGAAAAGTTTTTGTGCAGGGTTCAAACTATGCTAGCTGGCTCTAACCACCTATAACACTCTGCCCTCCTCCCTGTGTCACTCTCATCTAAAAAGACGAGCTGTCCTCAGGGAACAGCCACAGAGCTGCTTATGGCAGGGTAGAGGACACTGCACAAGAGTCATTTTACAGCCTCTTCACAATAGACACAAACTGCCAGCTCTCCTGTGCTTGCCTGAGACTGATCTGGTCCCATCTTACTTTGTAGCAGCAGCTGTTTTATAATGCAACCATCACAGCCTCTCTTCTGCTTTGTGCCTCAGAACGCTCAGCTGCATCCAAGCTGGGATCTAACCAGACCACTTGGCACACCACGCCACCCGTCAGAGAAGCTGCAGTGCTGAGCATGGAGACCTGCCAGCAGATGAGAGCCCAGAAGAAGCCTTAACTTTCTTGAAATGCTGCCAAACACATGACAAACTATGTGTGTTTGTGTATGACACCTGCATATACCACACGCCCTCCTCAGATTCTCTTGCATTGCAGGAATTTTGTTCTGGATTTATACCAGAAATTTTTAAAAATATGAAATTAATTACAGAACTTTTAAAACTTTATATCATCTGTATCTAACATATGTGTAATCTAACAGAAAGTGCCCAGTAAGTCTTGACAATCTGATCTGGTAACACTAACATTCACATTTTTTAAAAGTCTTTCTTAAAAACAGTAATCAACACATTTCTCTTCAGCACTTGCGAGACCTTGAGTTCAGGTTCCCTGTGACCCATACTTCTCCAAGTATGCTATAAGTATGGAGGCCTCTTCGAAATTTCCATCATTTTTGGCACTTATTTAACTACACAACACCATTTAAAATGGTTCATTTGCCTCCGGCTACTCTAAAGTTTGAATATGGTTTGAATACATATACTTCACATGAGGAAAATCCTACAGTATTCTCATATTTGACATGCTACCGTGTAGCAAACTGACTAGAAAAAAAAAACAGGAGTAGCAAATGTCAATCTCACCTTGAGAATAGCCGATTTTTTTACATTTTTAATATCCCTCATGAAATGGCTTTCCTCTTCTTCCATCAGAAATAGAGCAGCAATACAAACTCACACTGAACTGTACAAATAATTTATTTCAATCAGAACAACTACATCAATGATAACTCACAAAATATAAACCCAGTATTTTACTGAATTGTAAAACCCAAACAATTTCCTCCCACTCTGTATGATTTTAAATATTTTAGATACATACTCCATAAGGACATAAAAATAACTCTAGTTTTACTCTCAGAAAGTATGCAGACAGATGGATACCAATATAAAAAACTCTATTGCATCCCACAGTAACACAGCAATGCATTTAAGAAAATGATAATTATCTTGATTGTTAGATTAAAGAAAGTCTAATGAGGAAATCCGTAACTGCTGAAAACAAAACCATCACCTCTTCAGTAATACAGGTATAATAATTAGTTAAGTGGATTAAAAGGACCATATTGGATAATAGCAGGTATTAAACCTGGTCTGTAGAGCTCTGAATGTAAACCCTGAATGTAGGGTTCTTGCTCTCCATAAAATTTGAGATGACAACTAAGCCTGTTGTTTATGCCATTACAGAGTGCAACAACTATATTAACTTCATGTGGCCTGGTTTAGACACACATATACATATATGAAAATAGCAACTTTTATGACCTAGAAATGTAAAATACGGGACATAACACAACCTGTACTGAAGCATCAAAAGTTGCTATAAAAACACAACCTTTACATAATGTTATGAGCTCTTTAAAAGCAAAGATATTAACAAATTTGACTATGGACCAGCTGTTATCTGCATTGCAAAAGGATCTAGAATTGCCTGCCGAGATCAGAAAACCACTGTTCTAACCATCACATAAACGTATAAAAAGGAATTCTGAAAATTCAGTACTCCTTCATATCACTACATATAATCTCGTACTCTTGGACAATTGCACACTCCACAACTTCCAGCTTGTCAGAAAAATTCCACTCCATGCATATGTTCCTCTCCCTCTTATAATCTCTTCTGTTCCTGTATTAAACAGCTAATCTGTGTAAAAGAAAAACTGGGCAGATTATTTCTTGCCTTGCTTGTGTGAGACAAATCTCTTCTCAGTAATATTCTGGTCTGTCTGACCTAAGCTCAAATAACCTGAAGTAACACCCATGCGAATGAGGATCAGGTAAAAAGAGAAAGAAAAAAAAATACCTGAAGTTTTTTATAGCTCATTTTTTTGTGTGAGTAGGTGCAGCTGCACCAGTATAGAAAGGAGTACTCAATGTCAAGCTATAAATAGTTCCTGCTGGAAGCTTAATAGCTCTGCCTCTGCTTCCTCAGAGCACAGGCAATAAACTATCACTATTGCATTTTTACAATTCAGGAACAAACAGATTCAAGCAAAAATGTTTCTGTTTCTATAGCAAATCCAATAAAAGAAACATATTTATGCCATATATAAGGCTCTGTTTATAGAGTATACTCATACTTGAAATAAAAAGACCTGAAGTTGTAAAAATATAATACTTTATTCACTTTAGAATTCTACTTCCAAGAAAATGAGATAACTCAAAGTATACAGCTATTCATTAAGACATTTATGAAAGAATTATTATTAATGACTCGGACAATATTTCTACTGCTCTTTATACATCTGCTACTGGTAGAAATCAAACATCAAAATCAGCTTTGTAGAAAACAATAAATTCACTTTAGATTCCTTTGGACATAAGAGTAAAGGGGAAAAAATACAATTTGCTTTTAATGAAGACACAAAACATACATGGCAATACATACAACAGTCCACAATAAAATTTTGCAGCAGAGGCAAAAGTGGTAACTGCTTTCAGTGTTTCACAAGCTGTTTTCACTTTAGTGGCACAGATCACTTCTTAGTCATTGTAAAGCCTCTAAGTTGGTTTGGTTTTCTATAGTTTAGCTATTCGTATGGCATCTCAGTTCCAGTACAGAATTTATGGATGCCTCTATAAGCAGCTAGAAATAAGTCAAAGCATCCAGAACTACTGCTCTGCCACATAATCAGAGACAGCAGCAAGCTGTCAGCACGAAACAATTGGAACATAGTTTTCAAATAAAATAATGAAACAGATAATGCATAGTTTAAAATTATTAATTTAATAGTACTTAATTCACAGCATTTCCTTATATAAAGCCTCTATAAAGAGAGAAAAATCAGGCATGTATTTATTCCAGAATTAAGGATAACTCAAGATATACAAATTCCAACCTGACATCCACTGGATTTTTGTGCAGTGCAATTATACCCAACTTAAAACCCATAGTCTGTGACAAGCAGAGAAGAAACTTAGCCGTGTGTCTAGATGAATACCTAAAATGACAATATTTTTCTCTTTTTGTGGCAATGCACAGTATTTATAACCCAATCAGAAGCTTGATTCTCCAGAGAATGCGGTACACAAACATTTAATTAAGCACTATCATAGCACAAAGGCACAACAGAGACAAAAGAGGAAGAGCACAGACCCTGGGTTACTCTTAGTGTCCAATCTCCTGTCCTTGAAGCAGTGTGACCATGATAACACAGTACAGTATTTCTCCATTTAAGTTTTTGTGGACAAAATTCTACTGTATTAGTCACACTTTGGAACAACAAATATGAATACTGTACGAGATAGTACAGGACCTCAGTTTAGCTTCCTGGTTTGAATAAACAACAACATGGAAATCGTGCTTACTCATGAGCACCATTTAGACAAGAAGTAATTATATCATACTGACTTTCCAGATTCAGACTAAGTTCAATAGCTTTCCAGACAGAAACTGGATTTACCCCACAAAGCAGTTTTGCAACAAGACTTTGTTACAGCTGACCTCAAGAAAATACTGCTTGCCAAAAAGCTTACCTTTCTCTCTTTCAGTAACTTTTTGTAGCCACTGGTTCCCAGAGACAGAAGTGTAATGAGGACATCTAAAGAAGGAGACGCAGATGCTCTTCCTGAAAAAAAACCCCAATATACAGATTAAAGTAGCAAAAATAAATTTTATGTGAAAGAAAGCTGATAATCAAGTTTTCTACAGTTATTTTGTACGGCTGAAATCAGTCCATGAACTAGTTACCTGGATACATTTTGCTGATCTCCTGAATGAAGGACTCGTTGAAGCCAGCAATGATAGCACCACCTACTGGAACCATGAAATTTTTGTCCAAGCTCTGAACAAAAGCATCTATTCTGCCAACTCGAGCACCCTTTATCAAAAAGGACAAAAAATAAAAGCCACAGCATACATTAGAAAAAAAAGGAAACGTGATAGCATCATAATCATACAAAAGCGTAGCTAAAATAAATATAATTCCTGAAACTCTCAGATACTGCATTTCTGATCAAAACATAAAAATCATGGTATTATGTTTTTTAGCATTGCTTTGTATTAGTACCATTGTCTGCTTAACATAGTACCTTACAAATTCCCATTTTGCTGTGATTTAAAATATCAGTTTTAGTTCCTGCAAGTCTAAGTGTAGCTTCTTTTCAACAACAACCAAAAAGAAACCCCTCAAAATTTAACGGGAATTATATAATTAAAACTGTTCAACCTCAAACACTTTCTACAAGTCTCACAATAAAAGGCTACAAGTTAATGCTTCACTAGCAAACCTTTTTTCAATACATGTATAAATTTGCAATAAACAAAAAGGCTTGTTACAGCACTCCTTCTAAGGCCGCTTTCAAAATCAAGATTCCAGTAACTTCTTAGAGCAGATATCCCCCACATCCTTATACCTAACCCCTCATGTTTTCAAAGGAAAAAATGTAGATTCTGCAGTACATCTTCAATTTGAGTAGCATGCAACTGTGAACTGTACAGTTAAAAAGTATGCAGCATAAGAGAACCTGAAAAATAGCTTAAACGCCATACATATTAAAATACATGCAAATACACATATTTTTAAGACTGCATACTAAATGCAGGAAGTAGAAACAGTTAATACTTATGGCAAATAGACTGAAAAAAGCAGAGCAAACTAAACCTCATTTATTAGTTCTATGTTTTGATAGCTTAATGGACAGGAGATAGGAAGAAGCACTCCAAGTTTATCAGCTTTTTGATGGGAACATGAATGCCAGCAGCTACGATTTGATTTAATTGACAGGAGACCACCAGAGGAAAAGCACAACATGAAATGGTCTCAAAAGCTTTTTCCTGTGGTACTCTAGCAAGTTCTATTCACACTGTGCTCAGCATGTACATATTCCTAAGTATTCATTAACAACTACTTTCACATAAACAGAAAATTTTCTAGCACACAAAATAAATTTTGTAAAAAAATGTAAAACAAATCAGAGCTCAAATGTATACATTTGCAGAAGCAAGGAACAAACAACCTACCAAGTCTAGAAAAAATACAGAAACAAACACAGTAAAAATTCTATTTGTAGCATTATAGTCTGAAATGTTTATCATTAGAACATTTCATGCAGCAAAACCCAGCATTTCCACAGCCTCGTTCATGTTAGTTTCTCACTAAACTTGTGCAAATTAAATACAATAAACATGTCCTAAGTACATTACAAATAAAGCATATACCATTTTTTATTTCATAAATTCCCTCAGTCTGTCAAGATTGAGAAATGCCAACAGGATATTTCTGTCACAACTCTACATTAAACTCGTCTGTGTCCTGTTAGTAATGTCTTAGCAATCAGAAAAAAAGATGACCAGCATATTTAAAATTACTAATAGTTCAGGATCCTCTGGATTCTATTAAAATGTAACCCCCTATTCTTTTGAATAGGTAACAGAAAAGAGAATATTGAAGAACAATGCATATACAATACAATGAGGAAAAATGCAAGAACTCTGTTTCATGACTGATCATAGATATCAAGCAACATCCTCTTCAAACTAAACAGTAACAGAAACTAAACTTTTTTGAACATAACATGCAACTTAAACCAGTTTCCTCAGCCATTCTCTGTGCCAACAATATTTTAACAGTGACAACATCTATCAAGCGCTGCTGTAGAATCCTGTACTTTCAATTGAAAATCGGTAACTCATCCTGTGGAAGGCTTAATTTCTATTCAGGTATGATCCATTATGCCACTTTTAGTCAACAACCTTAGGAAATACTTTAAGAAAGCTTATTAAGGACATCTTTTCATTATCAAAGACACATGAACATACACAAAACCTAAATAAATTTAGGGTTACATAAAAGGCACATAATAGAAACAACTGTTACATTTAAATTCTATTTTTGTCTGTTTTGCTTTCTGAGAAAAGTGTTCAAATATCAGACATGCATGGGATTACTCTCAAAGCTACAAAGTATCTCATAAAATTTGCTAGGATGTCTACAATCACAGATTTACTTACACGTGCTAAAAAATATTATTGGAAATACACAGTTCCTACCTGCTGGATAAGATGCATACATTTTGAAGACTGAAGTCCATATGCATTGTTGACAATATGTGGAATGTCATAATTAGCACAAATCACAGCCAGTTCCTCCAGCCTGAGAGCATAAAATTGTAATTTAGAGAAGCATTGATTACTGTAGCTCATCTTACAAGTCAGACCATTAAAATACTGAAAGGTCTACAAGGAAGTCAGAATGAGAAAAGTAACTGTTTTGATTAGTACCTCAAGGCAGTATTTGTCATCTTAAGCTATAAAACTTAAGATGAAAATCCTATTGGCTTTTGCATATATTGCAAATTGTTGATCTAGTCTGAGATTTTTCTTGCTTCACTTTAAGTTTTGTCTGGACACTGGTAAATATATCCCAAACCATTCTGCTTTAGATATAAGATTTTTTTTTGTTGTTGTTACTTTAATGTTAACTAACATAGATTTAGCTAGTTACTTTTTTCTTTTTCTCTAATATTCAACATAAAAAACAGTCTATAGGAGTTTCAAGAGTGTCTTGGGAATCAAAAGCAACCTATAACAGGAAGTTTTTACATGTTTCTGTTTATTTCAAAGAACTAGCATTCAACCCTTTGGCTGGAATCTCACTTGCATGTTTCAGACAAACTGATTAAGAGAAAAGAAATTCTTTAAAGGAACGGAGAGCCCTCAAATATCTGAATATGGACATCAACAAAGTGAAAATTTGTTCAGCTGTTTACTCTTCAATTGCCTTTAGAACCCCCCGAAATCATAGTGAGCTCAACCTGGATTGATTAATCAGTCAAATTAAGATTTATGTGAGCACACTGATCATTTAAAGAAAGATCCTTCGGCATTTTAAATATACATATATGCAGTAGCCTTTTCTGAAACACTCCAACCATGCTGTATTTTTAAAAAAATTACTCAAACTTTTGAATCTATTTTAGAACTAGAATCTATTTGAAAATATTAGGCAATATAAAATAATTTAAAGTGATGATAAAGGTAATATTACCTTTAAAAAAAAATCAGGAAACTCTACTTCCAATGCATTTTTACTCTATCTCCTTCTGCACAGCCTCTCACTGTAATTTACTGACATACATATAAAATGTGACAGAGTACGAAAACATTTTCCAAGAGGTGGCATCCCTTTGCATTCTATTTCTATTACATTGTCTAATGTTGCAAAATTCTGCTGCAAGTGTCATATTAAATTTTCCGAACATCAGTCCTTAGGAAATCATCATCACCATACTACCTTTAAAAAATCAAAAGTACTTTATGATTAGGAAACACCAGTAATATAATGTACATATTATCAAATGGATTCTACAGTCAAGATATTTGTCAGGAGCTGCATGTCCAATAATTTTTCACATTTATCAACACATAATCACAAAATATTCTGAGTTGGAAGGGACTCACAAGGATCATCAAATCCAACTCCTGGCCCTGCACAGAACAATCCCCAGGAGTCACACCATGTGCCTGAGAGCATTGTCCAAACACTTCTTGAACTCTGCCAGGCTTGGTGCTGTGACCACTTCCCTGGGGAGCCTGTTCTAGTGCCCAACCACCCTCTGGGTGAAGAACCTTTTCCTGATATCCAACCTAAACCTCCCCGACACAACTTCAGGCCATTCCCTTGGGTCTGGCACTGGGACCACAGAGAAGAAATCAGTGCCTGCCCCTCCTCTTCCCCTCATGAGGAAGTTGTAACTGCAGTGAGGTCTCCCCTCAGTCTCCTCCAGGCTGAACAGACCAAGTAACCTCAGCTGCTCCTCATATGGCTTCCCCTCATTAACAGAATACTTGAGGAAACATAACAATATGCAGGCCAAAGCTTTTGCCTTCTGATCTGCTGGTTCTTAATCAGACTCACTCCTCACCTTCTAGAGAGACTCAAAGGAACACAGTTTCCCTCTTACAGGCTTCTTTTCAAGTGCAGGCAGAGAATTTCACCAAACTAGAAACACAGAGGGTGTACAGCTATGTATGTTCATCTTTCTCACCTCCTGAAAATTAAAGGAGCAATAACCTATCTTCTACAAGTACTGAAAACAGAAAAGTCTTTTTTCATAAAAGTATTCTATTGAACAATTAGATCCATTTTGCAATACAGAGTGAGAATGCTACAGCTTGAAGAGAATGTGTTAGTATGCAAGACAAGCAAACGATAAACAGCACCTGTCTGTACCTGCACCTGCTTCCAAGGCCTAGAATGCAGCATTGAAAGTGCTACTAATCATATAATTAAAATAAAGCATTAATGTAAGTTCTGAATAGTCACAAATAGAGAAATATTTTCCAATTTATTCTTCCTTTCTTTCTCTCCTGTTTGTTAAAGTTAATGAAAAGAAAGGTTTGTTCTTTTTTTCTACTACTGAAAGTAAAAAGATACAGAATTCTGCTAAGCACATAAACCAACTGAAAGGGACACTTTTCCCCTTTGGTTCTCTTAAATACAGTAGCTTTAGAAACACCTCACAGCAACAGCAGGTAAAATACTGTCTGAGAACTGATGCCTCTCTGAGAAAGAGGGTTTATACACTAGAGAATTACTCCCACAGAGTTAAACAATACTTCAAAGGAAAGCCATAGGTACGGTAGCCATAAAACTACTTAAAATTTTAAAACACGACCACCACAACTAAATAAAGCCTTACAAATGCAGATATTTAAAACCAGACATTTAAAATTGCACCCTCCAGAAATGCTGTCAGGGTTTTCCTTCCTATAGGAAGATGAAGGTTATGGCCTTCAATAGTTGTCAGTTTCCTTTAAACAGAAAGTACATTCAAATCTTCCTATATCTGTGGTATACCATAACATAGTGCCACTACCTAATAATTCATCTCTTAGTTGTAGAGGACAAAACAATCGCAGCATGTCAAAAAGAGGAAGCAGATAAGGAGAAGATTCATTTACCCAAGCTATAAAACAGACTATTCAATTTTGATAGCTGTGATTTAAGTTAGCCAATAAATCTGCAAGTCAACTTCAAGCAATGTTCATAGCATTCTGACAGAATTATATGGTTTTAACTCCCATCTTTC
The DNA here is from genome assembly GCA_013397865.1 of Struthidea cinerea. Classification (NCBI taxonomy): domain Eukaryota; kingdom Metazoa; phylum Chordata; class Aves; order Passeriformes; family Corcoracidae; genus Struthidea; species Struthidea cinerea. Next base: position 1,863,037 of record VZTI01003277.1, read on the forward strand.
CCTCTAGCAACTAGGTTAACCTAATATAAATACTGGGAGGTTTTTTAAGCTACGAAAAGAGAGCAAAATATATCTTTACTTGCCACATTTCAGAGTCAGTAACGTTTCTTTCCTGTTCTTGTGAATAGACAACTAATTTTTCCAAATAACAAAGTAATTAACAAAGAAGCACACACTGCAGAGGAACTCTAAACAAGTGTTTTCAATTTCATGATAAATTAAAAACAGTTAAAGAGAAATTACTGAGACACTACATTTAAAACCATGTTAAAAAAGTCATCTTATTAGTATTTCCTACTTCAGCATACTACATACAAGTCCACAAAAATACACCTGTTCAGCTGTAAAACTCAAGGAATTTGCTTTTTAGTACTTATTTTCTTAAGCAAATAGAGAAAGCAGGTTTTGCAAATGGTCATTTTGGACAAATGACTCAATATACCAAGTACTTCAGGCACCTGTACTCCAGCAGGTCACCCTCAGATTGAGAAGTATTTAATAACCAATGCACAGGTTGAAATAACGTGTCAAATATTCTATTTCCTCTCTATAACTGCAGTGTTCATCTCAGCTTCAGCTAGAGCTTGAATGAAATCTTCTTAGCAACTTCAGAAGTTATGTGTATGGACACACAATATTAGGAAAGAATGCATTTTAAACTTTTTTTAATGGTTATTTAGCCACTGAAAATTATAAGCAGCATCATCATGCAATCGGGCAGCAAATGGTGAAACCAAGGCACAGCAGGGCAAATTGCATCTTACAGTCATACAACACACCTGCCCCAGATGCTTCCAAGAGTTTCCCTTTATTGGTATAACTTAATTGCCCTTATAAACATCAGTATAATACAGGAAAGAGTAACTCAAGCAGACTTTAAATTTAGCTGTAGCTTTTTTATTTTTTTGTAACCATTAACAGCCTAGGAAAATTCATCACAGGCTGGAGGAGAAGAGTAGAAAAGGCAACAGTAACATTAAAACACGGCATTAGCTATGGAGCTACATCTCCTGGATTATGTCTCTCTGAGAGTCTACTTTTACTACTTCCATGAAATTTTAAGAAAACCACTAGCAAAATGACATTAATTTCATCACAAGAGATCATCATTAACCTTACCTATATGAGAGGAGAAAAACCTTCTCTGTAATTCTCATCTTTTTAATATATTTTTCTGGAAGGGGATTAAAGTACCTTTACTAATTGTTGGCAGAAGCAATTTTAGGAAGATGGATGGTCAAAACATGGAAGTTTTGGTTGACTGGGTTTTGTTGTTGTTGTTGGGGGAGATGTTTATTTGTTTTTCCAGTAACAAATAACACACTTTTTACAAAGACTGCTTACCTATCAGGTACCCTTGGAGCAAAGCAAGATGTTGTAGAATGCACACAAAGAATATTTTCAGCACCAAGAGCCTTGATTTTGGTCTCCACTGCTTCGAGGTCTGTCCGTAGCTCATCACCTTCTAATACATTTTCTATCACCACAGGCTCAAAACCTGACCAAAAAAAGCAAGACCTGAATGTAACTCAACAAATCTCTGACTAATTGTGGGGGTTTAGTTCCAGTACACATTTGAAAAACACTTCATGATACTGTTGTTTTAATAGATCCTAACAGAAAAGACTGTGCAAATCAGACAGACTGTCACCTTCTGATCACAATTCCTAGGACACAAGTTTTTGCATAAATTTAAGAGAGAGAAATTTGAACCATGACTTTTGGTTTTACATAATTCTAAGGACAGCATATCAGGCATCTTACTCTGAGGGCGAACTGTACCTTCCTTAGTATTGTGCACTCACTTGACTACTTTATACACCGCTGTATCACAGCACACACCTGCATTTTGCAAGGCATTAGGAAGGCAGCACGCATGTCTTAATTATATGTTGGAAATCAGGAGCGCAGAAATAAAGCAGAGCTACCATGCATTAAGCCTTTTTTGTATGTTACTGTAAGGATACGAATTGATCACACTGATAGTTGGAAGTTCCATATCTGTTAGAGGAACACACACTGTGTAATCAATCAGTTACCTTCTTACCTGCAGTTATCATTGATTTAAAGCAAGATTTCTGGTCTATACGAGGCCAGATAATGTATTTTGCCTTTGATCTCTTGTGCCTCAATGTTAAAAAACACAGAGTTAGACTCATGCCTGTTGCCATAGGAACCACAAAGCAACTGGTCACTGTCCGGACACCTGCACACAAAAAGCAAATCAGAAATCAACATGAGGAACCCATGATGTAACTTCACAAACAACTGAGATTTTTCAAATTTACACCTACCAGCCAGTTTTATAACATCCAGAACTACTGAATTAGTAAGTTTGTTCAAAAGGCTTGAACCTGCAGCCTTAGGCTGTACTGCAGAAATATCACCCGATCTTCCAATTCCATGAATCAACCTAAACAAAATAAGTTGCAAACACACATCAAGTTTTTTCACTTTGCAGTTCTTGCTGACTGAAGAGAATTTAATTTGATAAACAATTGTGGAAAACTTTGTACCCAATGTAACATCAATAGCTGCCACAATGAATTCCATTTTAACAAACTACATATATTTGTATGAAATTTTGGGGTTTTTTTTTAACAGTAGATTAACAATGTTCCTGCATGCAAGTAAAAACTTTGAGAAGACCCATAGTAGCAACACCTTTAGCATCTGGCAGGTTTACTTTTTAGTGCACCTCAGCACTTCTTGATGTTTGTTGAAATAGCATTATAAATGCTGACATGTTCAGACACACAACCAAGGAAAACAAAAATGAGTTGTCTACAGTGTAGTGCAGCATAGGCATAGTGGCATTATAGATACTTTCTTGACAAATGCTTCATCTCCATAAGGCAAGGAAATAACATATACTGTGACAAATATATATACAAAGTGATACATATCTATAGATACACATATATATGTATCACTTTGCCCATCTCGTACATCTTCACTTCATCTATCATTTTGCTACTCTATGTTATCTACCATGGAATACCATGTCTCTCTGCATTCTGTTTATAAATTATAAATATTAAACATTATTTAGTTCAGAAGTGGAGGATCCTAAAGTAATTTACAAAATATAAGCTTACAGAACTAACTTTACCCATGGCTGAAATGCAGCAGCTGCTCAAGTAAGCTAGTAACAGTATACACCTACTTATGGCTTTAATTCTGTTTTTGTCTTGGCAAAGAGTAAAATGCAGTCCAATGAGTGTATGACATTCAGAAGCATGGTTTTACAGCTTAAGTTTATTTTCCTGTTTCAAGTACTAAGTTGAAATCAACAAACACTTGATAATTAATTGAAATTTACACATAATCCTCACTCCACCTAAAATATTTTCCTCCCGTATTCCTGCTATGTTCTTAATAACTGTCTCATATCAGTACTTTTTATTTTGTGCACGTATGTACTCCTTCCTAAGGACTGATCCTCCCTAAGACTGCTCCTTTATTAAGCTAAAAGGAGAGACAGCTTGAAAACCATCTCCTGCTACCTCCATCACTCCCCTAGTCACCTGTAAAACTTATTGCAGAAATAAATGGAAGGGAGGACATCTTGCTATTGCTGACACTCACAGGTGAAGCGAGATGCCACGTGACAGAGCTGCATTGGAACAACAGAAGCTCTGGTCAGAAGCCAGGCATGCTTTCTCCAGTGCTGTCCAAAAGCAGAACTTCCTCAGATATCCTCCCCTCCCCTCCCCTACCATGCCAGTCCTAGTCTAGAGAGCTGTACACAAAACTCAAAAAGCCAAACTGATGTATTACTGGACTTCTCAATGAATTTTTCATGATACTGTAGGGCTCATGAAAGCTATCAAGCCCAAGTAACTAAACCTCCACATGGTAAAGCTTACTAAATTTCTGGCTTCTAATATGTTTTTGTGTTTATCTTTCAAGGAGAAACATCCTGGAACTTTCACTTTGTTTCACTCCTGTTGGATAAAACATCACAGCAATGTACTCAGCACAGAACTCAAAACACATACAAAAAAGTATATTCGTAAGGACATTAACGCAGCGCCTCTAAAATTATAGCATCCAACACGCCCATTAAGTGTCAGAAGGGCTACAAGCTAATAAAAGCTCTTTTTGTCTTTAGAGATCTCCTCACTTCATATAAAATCTATTATAGATGGACTGGGGTTTCATCTGCCTATCAACTAATCACATTATAAAGCTATTAATAAATACAACAAAATACAAATAGCTGTTCACTATCAGTGTTCAATATTGTGCAACTAGAATGTACAGTAGTTTTTAATAATATACAGATGAAAAGCTGCACCTTGTTATAAAAGGCATGTAATGCATAGATTATTTTAAAACAGCAAGATCTCTACTTCCCTTGCAGAGGACAACTCAACAACTTCAGCTTCTACAAATTCAGAATATGGGACATAATCCTGACAAAACATTTTTGCTTCTTTCAAGACTTTCTAATGAATGATTAAATGAAAATTTATTATAGAAAGCAGTATCAATTAAATTATTGCATTATATTATTTTCCTCAAACGCTATCAAGGTCTTAGACAAACAAAACCACAATAAAATATGCCATTGGAAAGTATACATAATAAACATGAATAATTCAAATTATCAATAATTTGTACCTGTAATGCCTTCGGGCAACAAGTCCTGACACCACTCTTCCTTCCCTCTCACCAACGCCACAGTTGCCCAGGAAGTTATTGCTATCCATTATAGCAAGTTCATGAAGAAACAATTCAATGGTGCTTTCATCCCATCCATCTTCTGGACATTTCCCCTTAATAATAATAATATAAAAGTAAATATGAAACTTGGAAATTAAAAATGAACAAAACTTTATGCAACTTGTTTGATTATTGTTACTCTTCTTTCTCATGCTAAACAGCACTTCGTATTTTCATTTTGCTCTTTTATACTATCTAATGTTATGAACCTGTATTCAGAGAAAGTTAAATAATGATTTTTCCATGTATTAAGTATAATTACATTAGCACATCCCAAAATTAAAACAATCAGGATGTTTTTCACCTTCAAGTGTGCTTTATGGTACACACAAAACCACTGCAGGGCATACATGTTAATTACTCCCTACAAGACTATAGATTATTTGATGTATTCTCTAGACATGATGTACAACTACAAGAACTCAACAAAGAAAACTGTACAAAAGGGAAGATATTCAGATATTAGAGAACCAAAATCAGGAGCAGAAGGGAAATACAGTTTTAATGTAACACATCTTCCTATCTACACATTTTCCTTTCTAGTTATTATCTAATAGGGAAGGAAACAATTTCCAAAATATGTCAAAACCTGCAACCAGAAACATGCTCTTTCTTGTGCTCTTTACTGCATTAACAACTGCACCTATCTTTGCCAATTGCAGACAAGATTCTCAAAGGACAGGGACCCATAAAACCATGAAGATTGTTATAGGTCCAGAGGCTTTTTCACACGTCCCAGTAACAAAACAGCTAGTTCAGTAAATCTGAGTAGTTTCTGAAGCGCGGTATCAAAGTTAAGTTGGAAACAGTAGATGACATGACTGAGGATGCTCAAGAACTGAAATATTTGTTAATTCATTGACAATGATTTTTATACGTTGGAAGCAATGAAATACATTGCTTTGGCACCTTACAGGTATCACTTTTTACCTCGTGTAACAATGTGTTAATATCTTACTGTTTTTGAACATTTATTTAACTGTTCGCTGGGCCTTTCTCGGCAAATACACAACCCAGGGCGGTAATTTTTTTTCCTCCCAAACGCGGCCTTTTACTCTGCGGCCCCGTAAGGTTTCTGCCATCATGGCAGCGGCTCTCCCAAGCCACCGGCCAGACACGGCGGTGGCGCCGTGCCAGAGGGCAGCGAGTCCGTGAGCCCCGGGCGGCCTGCGCGCTCACGGGGCTGCGCGGGGCCGCCGCGGCCCTGCCCGGGCTGGGGGGAGGCTTCCCCGCCGAACCTGGTTGCTTGGAGGGCCGGCGGGCGGCTCGG
>VZTI01003277.1:1872750-1904777 GCA_013397865.1 Struthidea cinerea
GGGACGCGCGGGGAGCGGCCGGGGGCGGCAGCGCCGGTCGGGCTGCGCTGCTCTGCTGGGGGAGGAGGCCCGCGGGTCTGGGGGCAGAGGCAGCCCCTGCCTCGCTCTGTTCTTCCAGCGAGGCTACGGAAATACTTGTCGGGACTGGAGTGCGCTTGATGTGCCATGTCCGATGGCACAACATCGGTGAGGGGCAGAGGTGTGTTGACCTCTCTCGATGTATGGGCTCGCGGACTGATAATGAAGGGGGAAGATGCTGCGAATGGATCGAAATCGACTATTTTGTCTCTGTGTAGGGCTGCACGAACTCGTTTACATCTTCATGAGCGTCGCCACTGTCATTTCTCCCCGCTCTCTGTCTGCTGCTTTGTAGGGCCTTGCTTTGTTTGTTTCTGTCAAGTTTTTTGAAACTTGTGGCTTGGCATGTTTTAAAGATTGTTCTGTGGTGGGACTGGCTGCTGCTTCCTGAACAGTTGGAGAAGTGTCAGGTTTTCAGTTTGACTTGCCTATCCCACTAAATACTTTTTTTGTGACCCCCATTGTTTCATCTTGAAAAAAAAAAAATCAGTCTGTGTCTGTTCTTTGTTTTAATCATATGCTCACTTTGTACTATCACATGCTTTAAGAGTTTTAGATGTGGGTCTACTGTCATATTTTTGGTTTTCATAAAAATTTATCTTCATAATTTCAAATCTGGTCTTGAAGAGAGGAATACAATGTGAAAGTCCAGAAATGCAAGAACTTAGTTATTAATTTGAAAAGAGACATAAGTATGCCCATTATCTAATTCCAAATATACTGGCAAAATGATAAATTACAATATATTTATTGCTTACTTTCTTTTCTTTAGACTTTCAAGCTTTCTGATTCTGTGCAAGTTTGTGTATAAGCATACATCTAGGATGGGTTTGCTGACAGAAATATGCGGAGTTCCATCACTTCTTTGTTTTTGCTATTGTAATTATACTGTAGGATTTCTCACCAGAGACTGGCAAGACTATTTCTTTTGCAACAATAGAGTACTTTTAAAAAAAAAATCCAAACAAACCCCTGATCAAGTTTAACAAAATAAGTTATGCTAATAATTCGATTTTAGTAACTACGGAGAACTTTTACTTGTTTGGCCAAAAAGACAGAGAAATCTCATCTTTTAAGCACTGGTCTCAAGTGTAGTCCATACCTGTAATGTAAACATGTCATTAAAATGTTAGTTTTCCTGTCTTTTTCCTACAAGACTTAAGATCTTTTAAGGAGATAGTGCTTCTAGCAAGATGTTCCTAGAAACTTTAAAAAAGTTGATGCTTCAGAATGGAGGCTAGAGCTATGGGTCTTGCACCACTGAAGCAATTAGGATGGTGAATGCAGAGTACTACTTGGAATCTGCTCCAAAAGTGTGTAAGAAAATCTCGGAACTGTGATAGATCACAGCATCTCATCTTTGGTTTCCTTGTCCTTACCTTTTCAGGGGTATGTGTAACCCTTGAAGGTGCAGGCTTGTTTCACATGTCAAGTGGAACCAACATGCACCAGATGTTATTCATGTATGTTATTGCCACACAGAGTGTTTACATAATGGATTTATGGTCAGAACAGGAGACCGTGTAGGAGAAGATGGAATTGGTTAAAGGGACTACTTTTAATCATGTTAATGTTTAAAAAGTATAAATCTGGCTTAGTGCTGAAGGAGTTCATACATGTTACTCTTGCAAAGTGTATTCATTTAGCTTAGTTTATGTCATGCTAACTTGATGGAAGAACAGGTTGTGGTGCATACATGGATGATAGTATTTGGATCTTCTTTGGCAAGTTGTCATCATTCCAGTATAGCAACTTCACAGACTTGGGCCTTGTCCAAATTAACGTGAAAAAAGTTCTTAAGCTTGGTAGTTCAACTTCGTGTGTGTGAGCCCTGTGTCCTTAGTGGGAGTTTAATGAGAAGAGTAATTTTCAAGAGTAATTGCAAGAAAAACCTTGATTAGTTATAATTGTAAGTTTAGAGACTGTACTGGGAATAAGTTGTGACATAACATGCTTTCTCAGTGGAAGGCTTGATTAAAATAATTTTTGAAAAAGAAACTAACTCAAAAAACCCCCAAACATTCAGCAAATACTATCTTCAATTAATATGGCTTATTTTTCATATGGAGAGGGTTGATAAACTCCTTAAAACTTCTAGTTTCCTTGTCAGCCTAAATGTTTTAGGACAGCCACATCACTGTTGTAACGTGCTTCCTTAGTAGCATAGTAGCAATACTGAGCAAATAATGAGTTTCAAAAATTATTTCTCTTCTTCCTTCAGCAGCAGTGTAATGTGGGGTCTTTTTGTTTTAATTTATTTTTTCTGAAGTTATCTTTTATGTTAGAAAAAGACATGGTTGAAGAATTTCCTCAGACAGTGAGACTACTTAATGGTTCTAGATTCTAGAATAATGCACAGAAATTAAAAACTGACATCTGAGTCTTCCACATAGCTGCAATCCATGTGATACAAAGTTCATCTGTAGGTTTTCTTCATCTGGAAGATAATTGTGCAGAATGACTTAGCATGGATGTTGCACTTCATTTGGTAACAGTATAATGCACAATGCTGATTTTGCTTTCACTGACAAGAGTATATAGTAGTTGGAGCTCAGCTGTGTGATGGAATGTAGATATGTGGAGATAGTTGATGTTTGATTGTGAAATAAGAACCACTGATTCTAAGTGATTTTTTTCCATAAAAATAAGTGTATTGTGGATCTTTTGGTTTATTTCCCTAACTCACTTAAGTACTTTGTGACAAAGGAAAACCTTTGAACCTTTTCCCTCTCTCTTGTTGTCCTATGCTAAAGACTTAAAGTGTAGTTTATCACAGCAGTATTGGCCAAATAGATGTAACAGATTCGGATCCAATGGGCTATAGCTGTTGATTCTTAAGAATGATCTGCTATTAGCTTTAAGGTTTCTCTTCCTTATTGCCAACTTATCCTAAGATTTTCCTGTTTTTTATGCTTTTTGATTGCATTTGTTTGGAGTCCATGTTACTGTTTTTAAGTGGTACATGCAAGCAAGTGCTAATGTTCTAAAAAGCTTCAAAAACTGTCCTGAGCTACAAAAAAAGATTGTTTGTTTTTTTTTTTTTACATGACTTTCCACAAACTGTTAAGGAGTGTCTTTTCTGAATGGATTCTGTGTTGGTTGTCATTCCAGAAGGATGCATGATAAATTTCTTCAATTGCTGAAATGGGAACAAAGGAACTTTATCTGTAAATGTTTAATTTAGAATAATATAGCTGTTTGTTAGGGCAGAAATGAGCCCTAATGCACAGGCCCATTAGAATGCACTCAGTGAACATGTGGAACAATCCCAGCCTTAAAAGGAAGGTATAATAATCTACAGTATCAAAACTTGTGAAGAAATAGTTTGAAAAAATTGAAGGATCAGTAGTATTCTGGCACCTTCCTTTCTAGTGCTCTTTCTAAATGTTTGCATAGAATCATAGAGTTTGCAGAAATGTCTGCACAGACCTGATCTTCCAGTCGGTATGTAAAAAATGCTACAAGTTGCTTACAGTGTTTTAAAGCTGGAATAGTGCTGGCATGCAGCACTTCACTGCCATGTTGGTGCCATTTGGGAGTGTGCTACATGTGGCAGATTATTCACTGCATTAACTTCTTTGTGTTTTAGCAGATAATAAACGTGTTAGCCAAGCTCTTAAATGAATGGTATAATACCATTCTGATAATGGGTAAGGGGCAGGACACAAAAATAGTATGTAAAATCTTTCATGCTTTTTTTGCAGTAGTGACTTTGAACTTTTTTTTTCCCCCCTTAGATTTGTTTCATAAATAAATATTAAAAAAAGAAATCCTTGAAAATTGTAAACACTTAGCAGTGGTAGTCTCAAATTTGTTGTTGCAGATTTGGCTGATTTACTTTAAACAAGAAGTTGATTAGATATGGATAAATCAGTGAAAAAACTTGGACTGATTAAATGGACCACATTTTTCAGCCTGCTGTTGGATGGCTGTCAGCAGGGAAAGCTGTTGGCTTATCAGTGTGTTTGCTTATGTTTAATTCATTGCACTTAAGACTGGTTGTTTTCTTGTTTTTCAGGGCATACAGGACATACTGCAGATATGAATATATTTTTAGATGATCCAGAATTTGCAGAAATTATTCTGAGAACAGAACAAGCTATAGAGTGTGGAGTTTTTCCAGAAAGAATCTCCCAAGGATCCAGTGGGAGTTACTTTGCTAAGGATCCAAAAGGGGTGAGCATGTTACTGTAAAGTCAGACACACAATCGGCAGCAAGTTGAAAATGGAAATTCAAAAATTCTATCTATATGCAAATTAATTTAAATAAGTTGTTTAATAATTTATTGTATGCCAAAATTTATTTTGGAAAAATCAATGCAAGTAATACTTAGATTTCTAATTGCATCTTGGTGCATAAGCTAAGGCAAAGTAACTGTTATTTCTGCTGCAGTTTTATCGCGTTTTTAATGATCTGCACCAAAGAAATACAGAGAGAATAAAAGGGCCTCTAACATCTGAAAACAATTTAGGAATTCCCTTGTGTGGAATCTTGTTCTCTGCATGTTTTAATTGATATTTGCACAACTGAGCTCCTGATTTCAGTATGGTTTAAGTTTCTTTAGCTAAGCCTCCTATATTTTTATCTCTTTTGTTCTTAGATGGGCTTTTATTTAGGTCATGTCTCCTTTCTCATATATAATTGGTAGATGGGCAAGAAGAGTGATATCATTAAATCTACCTTTTAACTTGTACTTGTCTGCTGAATCTTAGCTGGAAGATTTGGTTTCCCCTCTGGAAGATTTGGTTTTCCCTTCTGTAGTGGTAAACGGTGGTGGTGAGTGGTCCCTGTGATCATGAGTGAGGTGTTCCTAAGGTTACTTTGAGATAGAGAAGTAATAGTTACCTGAATATCTCTCTTGAAAAGTTACATGTGGTTAGCATTATTAAGTAAGAGGAAATGATGTCTCAGACATACTTTCACGTTGTTTTCTTTAAATTAGAAATACTTTGCTACTGACCTGTTTCACTAAATAAGACCCCCAACTGCTCAACTTTTGTTAATTTGTGACATCTGATTTTAATTCAAGCTCAATCAGCAGTTTTTAGGTCTTAGATAGATGTAGGTGTCCATTAATCCTGAAGATCCCAATTTTGCTGGAAATGGAAGTTAGAACAGGTTTTCAGAGCACGTTCAAGATTGTGGAGATTCCGTGCATTCCCGTAACAGTAATTTCCCTTTCATTTAGGAAGTAGTACGGTTTTTGTTTAGCTTTTAGTCATATTACTGACTACATATAGTCATTAGAAAATATATTCCTGTTTTGCCAGTTAATTTTCATAGTTGTTTAGTTTGTTTTAATGGCAATTTTCTGGTGATAGTTTTTACACTTTATTGAGTGAGTGATTTTTTTTTTTTTTAGAGTAGTTACCTGACTTTGATATAAATAAATATATCAATTTATGATTTTATTTTTATGGAAAATAGCAGAACCACCCCTTCAAAATCTTCTGAAAACTGCAGTTCATATGCCTGTGTTCCAGGAACATTTGTTAGTAATGGTCCCTTTCATTCTGGTGGAGAAAATAAAAAGAGGGGGGTCTCTCTCTTTTTGAAACCTGAAGGAAAAAAAAAATCTCTCTGTAATGGCTTTGTGGGATTCTTGCTATCACATGCAATGCTGTATAAACCTCTAAAGACTTCCAGCTTCAGGTCACTCCCTATTTTTGCAGCTTAGATCTTTGTAAATTTTCCAGTTGTGTCCTTATATATACATATTCAAACTTCATGCTGTTTTTAAAGTAGTATTTTAAAGTAGGTTTATATCTTATTTAATATGCAGTAGGAAAAAAATGTAAGTAGTCAAATACTGGTTTAGATCAATTGTGTTTCAAAAATCCTGTGCATGATGTATCTAAAGAATATTCTAGATTGTCACGCTAAAAATGCTTTACAACTGATTAAGTTCCTTGAGTTTTTCTTAATGTTATGCAATCAAGATTTTTTTATTCTTAGAAAGTTAGTAGAGAAATCACTAGGGAAAAAAAATCATACCATGTGTGCCAGTCTGTTTTGTCTGAAGCTTGTCTGGATTGATTTTTCTGGGTTTTGGTCACTAGACAACACCTGAGATACTCACTGAGCCCTTCAGATGGTGAAGAGAGTACTTAAGCATCATTTCAGTATAAACGTCACCATAGTATTTTGGATGGGGCATATTATTCCTTGTTTCTTATGTGGTGATTTTCTTGTTGGTTTTACTTTTCTTTTGCTGTGTTGTTTTTATTCCTAGTTAAGTTTCTAGTAGTGACTTGCCCTCCTCCCTTATGCAGGTCATTGATTTGAATGTAAGTGTTTAGGAGAAACAAAGATTGAGGAGAGAAGACTGTTTATTTTACATGGTTCAGAAAGAATTCATTGCAAAATATGAAAGTATTTGGGATATGGGACTGTGAGAATAATGATACTGAGTTCTTGGCAGACTTTAAATTTTGATTTTATTCTTTCCATTTATTCTAGAGCTTATCTATGTTTGCTATCCTTATTAAAGGTCTGATAAAACTTCATTTTGCCAGTAGTGCGACTTTCATGTGTAAAATGGATTTCAGATCCTGTTTGAGTATTGCATCATTCCACTTCAGACCAGTTGTGTGACTTGCTTTCTCCTATTCCTCTTGAGTAATCTCCTCTTTTCTATGCTGGGAAGGAGCTCATTAAAGGATGTGCTAAGCCTTTTTCCTGGTCACCTTCTGAAGCATTTGCCCAAAATGAATACCAAATTATAGGTAAAATAGGCTGTTTCCATTAGGTCACCTTATCTGCTGATTTGGTTCTATCAGAAAGATGAAATTCAAATTGCCTAATTAAAATTAGGTTTTTTGCATTTATTGGCAAAAGTTACAAAGTTGCATACTGAAATGGAGTTCAGTACTTAAGCAGCACTATTGCCGAAGGCTTGAATATTTCTGCATTTGTTGTTCATTGTGTAAGCAATAAATGAAATAAAGTGTTCTGCAATATGTTCCTGACAGTTTCAACTAATTGCTAGTGTTAATGGAGTCAGTCTATGAATTCATTTTGACTGGCAAAATTAAGACTGGCCTTGGTAGCTTGTTCTATAGACTGAACTTTTTGGTTCTACTCTGGTCTTCAACAGGGGTAGCTCTGCAAAATTTAGCAAGGTTCTAACTCCAGCAAAACCTTGAAAACCATATCTAGATTTGACAGTGCAGCACAGTACAGTCCAGGCAAATAATAGAATGAGCTAAGCTCCTTTTTTAAATGGGCACTGATTAGGGAGTATTAGCTGGAGAGTGATTCAGAAGAGATAATTAAAGGTTTGGCATGTACTTCTAAATACACCACAACAATTCCAAGAAATGCAGAGCTGCTAGCTTTGTTTTAAGCAGGTAGATACATGTGTTTCAATAGGAAAAAATTAAATAACTTTTAAACAATTCTAAACCTAACATGAGGATTTTGACTGTAGTATACCAGGTGTTGTGATTTAAATATAAAAAATTAATAAATAATAAAGTATTCCAAAAACATGCTGGCCTTTCATATTGCATAGAATATTTATTGCATTTTTGTAGGTCCATGTTGAATTTTGTCTGTGCAGTTGTGTTCATGGTTTTGAATGCAACCTTAGACTCATGGATAACAGCATACCAAATCCAAGGGAATTCTTGTCAATTTGTTTTCTGACTCTGTTCATAGGACACTAATTTTATAGTATGAATGCAAATAATGGTATTTTGTAACTTGGTTTCCCTTGTAGTTAATGGGAATGAATCAAAATAGATGGATGAGACAGATGATGCTACTAATGCCTGGTGTCTTGTGTATCTGTTTACAAACTGAATGAATTAAGTTTTCTATAGTTACTTTGTCTTGGACAATCTTGGACAAAGCATGATTCTCTTGAAAAAATTGGTTTAAAATTCTCTAGAAGCTAAACCAGCTGGTCTGATCTCTCCCTGTTCCAGCTGAATCAGCAGCTACTGAAGAATACTGCTAGTTTCTGACTGCCAGCAAACATGTTCATGACCTGAGTGTAAATCAGCTTTGAGTGTTGGTGCAACAACAGGCAGTGTTTAGCTTATTGAGATACTCACTTTCTTTCATAAGGATTCAATAAAGTACTAATATGTGAAAATGCTTCTTAAACAGTTGTCCTGAAGTATTTATTAGAAAGAATTTGATTTACTTACCATTGTCCAGTGAGAAGAGATGAAGATGCAGCATTTCTACAGCATTCCACTTGGGCTACAGAAGAGTCATTATGTGAACCTTATGCACTAGGCCAAAGTTTATCACAGACAATTGAAAGATTATATATTTTAATGTGGTAATAACCCTGTAGTTTGAGGTTAACAAATATAGACCCCTATGCAGAAGACACTTTGAGAAATTGCCTATTTAATGCTTGTGCTGTGGAGCAGGATGGTTTTAACACAATTCTTGAGGAATGTCAAGCTAACCTGTTGTTAGTTGCACCCTGTTCTGGAGACTGCAGAACCCGGCCATCTGTTCCAGTCTTGAGCTGCACTTAAGTTTCTAAAGGATTTCTTTTTTGCAATTTATATGCTGGGTTTTAAGCCTGTCATTTTTTGGCTCATTAACAGTAAATATATTGTTCCTTTTTTTCCTATAGCAACCTATTCCATAGTTCATCGTGTCTGTTTTCTCTTAGCTTAAGCATTCCCTGTACCGACTGTCTTTCATTATTCACATATTTTGTGCTTATTCTCATTTTTTTTCAGCTTTCTGCAGTTTGTTAACAGATTTCTTGAAGCATAGTGTCCGATATTGGACACAGGGCTCTGATTAATTTTGAGATTTACTATGTGTCTCTAATGTAAATGATGGCTGATGGTCACTGTCACCTTTTGATCCATTCAAACTCAGGGTAATAAGAAAAACAGATTTAAAAGAAAATAAATCAGTTGATTTTTAGTGTTCTGTATGTTTGTCACTTTACTGGAGCCATTATGTCTCTGACTGAAATAGGTAGTCAGTGAGTTGCTAGTGAGCTGAAAATTGTTTTTAAAGCTACTTTTAAAACCTACTTTTTTAAGAACTTAAGATAAAAAAATAATATATATATTTTAAAACGCAGTCCTTTTGAATTTTGACAAAATATTTTGAAAAAGTAACTGTTGGTTTGGATTTTCTCTTGTGAAGAGCTTGTTTTGAATTTATACTAATCCTAAAGAAGCCCTTCAGGATAACTTTATTTGGAATTCAATTTTGTTAGTTTTATTATTTCATCATCTAAAAACAACTGTAAAATGCACTGGATAGTATTTAACCAGTATTTTCAAATAACTAATTTTCAAACTAGTTTTAATATTTTGCAACTCAGAGTGCTCATATTTTAATTTTATATTATTTATCTAGAAAATTATTGGAGTGTTCAAACCAAAATCCGAAGAGCCTTATGGACATCTAAATCCAAAATGGACCAAATATTTTCATAAAGTTTGTTGCCCTTGCTGCTTTGGCAGAGGCTGCCTCGTTCCAAATCAGGGATATCTCTCTGAAGCTGGTGCCTATCTTGTGGATGAGAAGCTGGGGCTTGGAGTTGTACCTAAAACGAAGGTAAAAGTTAAAACACATAAATTACTGAATTTAAAAAAAAAAAGCCAATGTGTTTGTCAGTCTCTGAACTGTGGTTGTGTAGATATCCTTGTATATAATGTGTTATTTGTAAGTAATTTATAAACTATTGCAAGTACAAAGGCACAGTGGTTTGGTGTAGAAAAAGTGACTGTGACTTTTGATTTAATGGATAAGTTTGAGATCTGAATTGAGTCTCTTCTTTGGAAGCACTTTCTAGCATTTTCTGATACATTTTGTGCCTCATGTTTTGATGAGATGCAAATTGCAAAAATCAGCATATAACATTCCCATTTTTGTTTGGGCTATGTAAAATAGAGAATATTCACCTTTTCATGTAAAATTTATCTGTTGAATATGCCTGATGCTTGTTTCTTGATTAATTAAAAAAATTTTTTTTTATAACTAAGCATAAAATTTACTGTAAATTTATAATTGAAATAATGAGGAATTCTGACCTGTGTTTAACTTTCATATTTTAAGGTTGTCTGGCTTGTCAGTGAGACCTTTAATTACAGTGCAATAGATCGTGCAAAGTCAAGAGGAAAAAAATATGCTTTAGAGAAAGTGCCAAAAGTTGCTAAAAAATTTAATCGAATTGGACTACCTCCTAAGGTAAGATGAAAAATAAGGGATTTGTGCACTTCCTGATTCTTACATAGAACTTTTTTTGTAAAAAAGGTTATTTATAAGTGTCTTCATCAGTAGAAGAAAAAACTTGTTGAAAACTATCTAAAATTTGATACATATGACTGTTTCCATGCAACAGGTATCCACTCTTACATCATTACTTCATTTGAACTATTTTAATAATCTTGTCACTTTTGTTTCAGTTTACAGTCCAGTTTTCTGCTGGAGTAGTAACATATTAATTGTTGTATATCTCACTTTTGCTCTACTTATTGATTACTTACTACCTTTCCTTTAAGTGTCATGTTTTGATATTGTCAATCTGGTTTTTTCCCTGCAATTTATCTAATTTTTTAATTTTTTTGTGATTTTTTTTTCCCCTTCTATTGTTTTATTCTTTTGGGTACCCTGCTGTTGTGTTCTTCCTACATCCCTTTTGTCTTATGTGCAGATTACACTGACTAAAAACCTCACATCTTTATTCCCTAATGAGCCTTATTGTATTCCCAAAATATCACTACACTGTTCTAATCCTGAACTTTTAAAACACAGTTTGTGTACAGCTTGGGTAATCCGCTTGAGTCAGTTCCCAGCAGTTTAGATCCATGTGACATGGGTTGTGCAAGCTTGTATGAGCATGGTGGATGAGACAGGTGATACTACTAATGCCTCATGTCTTGTGTATCTGTTTACCAACTGAATGAATTAAGTTTTCTTAATTGTGTCTTGGACAATCTTGGACAAAGCATGATTGTCTTAGAAAAAAAAACAACCATGCTATGTGTTTATCTGTCTGCATTTTACTTCTCAAATAGAAGTTCTTGAATTTCAATCCTGAGTACTTTTCACATACATATGGAGCTTATGCCAACTCTCATGTTCTTCCTTGGACTCTTTTGGGAGATGTATTTCAGTCATTTTTATGCAGGAAGCATCTGTCTTGAAGAAAATGGTTAATGCTGCTGTTCTTATCAGTGAAGGTTTAAGACTTTTCAGAGAGGAAGATTTTTCTCTTGTAATTTTTAGTGAGTGTTCTCTGAACTATTGAAACAATCATTTCCAATGAAAAGGAAAACAGGTGTTACTTCTTTCTCTTTGTTTCATATACTTCTTGTAACACTAACTGTTCATTTACACTGAGCTGTCTGGCTATATTTTATTCCTGGTAAACTCAGTGAGTGTTTAAACAAATATTTTAAAAAAACCACCACCAGAACCCCCAGAAACCCAGCCTCACATGGTTTGATTCTTACCTTTTTTAAGAATATAGGAATGAAAGAGAAACCACTTTTTTTTTTTTTTTTTGTGTCATACTTCCTGTGCTCTGAACTTTGAAAGTATATAATGAATTTTTCTGTTAATGTTGAGATTACTTATGTGACCTACCCATGTGCATTTTCCAAATGCAGTTTCTTAATATTTCAGGTTGGCTCCTTCCAGCTGTTTGTTGAAGGCTATAAGGAAGCTGACTACTGGCTCAGGAAATTTGAAACTGATCCTTTACCTGAGAACACAAGGAAAGAATTTCAGTCACAGTTTGAAAGACTGGTTATTTTGGATTATGTCATCAGAAATACAGGTATCTGTTAGTATCTCTTGGTATCTATCTATTTTTGTGAGGCAGAAAGCAGTGCTGGCTGAAAGCTGGTGCTTAAGGCTTTTAATGTGTATCAGATGCTTTTCTCACAATTGAAGGCCATAAAGATGCATTTGAAATTTTTAAAAATTTACTTTGGATTAATACACTAAATATTGCAGTACAAAAACAATCCAAACAACCCTTTTTTGATTGTTACTCACTATTTTAAGCAATGTCAGAAGTCAAGAGCAAATGCTTTCATTGTGCTTTAATTCCGTGTGTAGGCTATTAACTGTTTCCCCGGTTCAAGATAAAGGATGATGGGGTTTCAGGACCCATAAGAAAAGCAATGACTACAATTCCTTTTATGCTAAACTGGAGCTGATAATAGCGCAGTTTCACACCAACTCGCAATAGTTCATATTCATTGTGTAGGCACTGAGGTACCACTGCAATGTGCACCTGTCTGTTCTCCTGCACTCTTGTTTCTATCACTCCAAAGCTGGGATTCTTCTGTTACCTATGTAGATGAATTACATCTTGAGGAATCAAAAGGCAGTTTTATCTTTAAAATATTTACTTTGCTGCTTTGGCATAGGTGGGCAACTTTGCTTTTCGTCAGACACACCAGGTCTAGCTCATTTTCCTTTTCTCAAATTCTCTCATTTTAGAAGCAAACTAGAAGAAATTTTCGTAAGAACATAATACTTGTTAGCTATTGCTATGGTCTGTCAGCTTTATCAAATAAACCTCAGTGTTTCTAAACAGTTTGTGTTTTTTGACATTCTTAAAATTGAGGCAAATACTCAAAATGCAAAACCTCATTACATGGATGATTTTACCTTCATCTAATATATCTAATCATAATACAACATGAAAATCTGATGATGATGATTAAACTTAAGGAAGCACCTTAAAATGACAGAAGGTCCTACAAATCCATGCAGTCATCCTCTGTCTGAAAGACCTTTATAGAGTGTTCAATCTCTCAATTTTGTCTGAACATTTTCAGTTTCTTGCCCTTCTGTTCAGTTTTGCCCCCTCTTCATCTTTGTAGAGTCTGTTTTCTCCATGTAATCAAAGGTCACATTATCTATAATTTTAGAGGCCTTCTCCATTTCCCCATCAGCATTAAAACAAGCTTAAAAATTAAGTTGTTGGGGTCTGATAGTGTTTTCCTCAGGAAAAACGCACACCACAACTAATCTTTCTGCATAAAGTGTATGAAAATAGTTTTTTTTGGCTTTGTTCATATTTTGCTGCATATTCAGCCAGTTGGGGAACCTAAAGAAGTAATACATACCTAAGAACCTGGTAAATACCTGGTAAATTTGTGGTCTTTCCACTGAATCAGTTGCCTATACATTTCAGTAAAACTAAACCACATGTGATGGGAAAAACCCTTTTTGAACAGTTTTGCCTAACTCCATGGATAAAGTGTCCATTTACAATATTGTTGTAGGTCACTCTAGATCATGATTTCTTTATAAATGACATGTTGTGACATGCATTTTCCTGTTTACAGACAGAGGTAACGACAACTGGTTAGTCAGGTACGAAAAACAAGATGATGGACTTGATTTGTCAGATAAGGTAAGAGAATTGTACTCTGTAACTTACATTCTTTAAATTGTTTAGTTTTGTAGCTTGGTCTTGTTAGAGATTAAGGGCATGTCCTTAATCCTCATGCATGGTCTCAAGAAATATGATAACCACAAAATATTGTAGGTAAAATAAGTGGAAAAGCTATTTTGATTAGGCTAGGTAGAACAGTGCTAGAAATTATTTTTATTGTTCTGTATCTTTGCTCTCCTAGCTTGGGCTATAATAACAGTAACAATGTCCATTGTTGTTCAGTTACATTTCTTCATCCGTTCGTGCTCTGTTTATCTTGTATTTGGGGAAGGGCTTCTCTTCAATAGTGATAGAGTAAGAAATTATATGTGGTGGAGTTTATTTGGATACTGCTTTATATTGTTTAAGTTGAATTTAACCAGGGAAGCTACAAAGTATATTATTTAGTATTTTTAATGTGTTTCACTGTTTGTGTAAGCACATAAATATCACTTACTTTTTAAATATTCCTTCTGTAGGATAGCCAATGGACTATAACTAAAGAATCTATTAAAATTGCTGCAATTGACAATGGTTTAGCATTTCCTTTTAAGCATCCTGATGAGTGGAGGGCATGTAAGTACTGCATTCTTCAATCATCTTCCTTTTGGCGTAGTAACTTCCAAAGAAGTAATTTTTGTTGGTGTTGTTGCCTTAAGAAACTAAGAAATCATCACTGTAGCTATATATTGAATTTTTAAATAATGTACTCTTCTTCAGAAAGTTAGCAAGAAATGCCATTTTTGCAATGGCATATGTGATTTGGTTCTTGTTCATATTTTTTACTTTTAAACAATATTAATATAGGGACACTCATAAACATAGTACTGTATGTAAAGTGATTAATGGTGAAATTGGAAGAATTTAGGAACATGTTTCTTACACATGTTTTCTTGAAAAACGTGGTGGAAAATAACTCGATTGTGAGGATATGCAAGTTGTCCCTCCATTGGCTAAATTTCTGTTTCAAAAGGAAGGGTACTGCTGTAGGTGGACAAGTAGTCAGGTTGTTTTTTCTTGTTCTCAGCTTAGCTTCCTTTGTAGAACTTAATATTTAGTTAGTCAATTTTCCATCTGCTTGAAAATACTGTTACTGTTAAAGTGAGGTTATTTTTGACCACATCTCTGACTACTTATCATTAGGAGGGAAGTGCCCAACAGGGTTTGCAGTGACTTCTGTGGGCTATTATCCAATCAGGTAATTATGGCAGTTAGGCGTGGGCTAGTTATGCTGTCAAAAGGCTAGTTAAGTACTCTACCCAGAGCTCTGTGTAGTCTCTATCTTGATATTAAATAGCTACTGATACTGTCCTACATATCTCTTGGCTACAGTCACTTCTGTAGCTGTTCTAAAGACACAGCAATTATTGCTTATTTTATACCATCTTTCACGCCAGCATCAAAAGGAATAAACTTGCACGATCCTTTAGAATTCTTTTGCAGATGGACAGGTGTGTGATAGTTTTGTAAAAGTAAACTTGTAGCAAAATGTTTACGCATTGCTGTCCCTTACCACCTAGAGCATGGTTTTGATGACTAGAGCTGGTTGGTCATCGAGGATAACCTTCTCAAAGCCAGAGAGCAGCATTTGCAAAAGGCAGGAAGTTGGTCCAGCACAGATGAAAAGGGAACTCCTGACTGAACTGGGATGCAAAATTTAAGTACCTTCGGGGGAAAAAAAAAGAATAAAGACGTAGAGACTTCCCTGAAAAAAAAGAGAATTTTTCCAAAAGTGCAAGAATGAAATTTGGAATGTCAAAGCTCAGCTGGAGTAAAGCTAGCAGAGGACATAAAGAGCAACAAGAAAGGGTTGAGTAAATCAGCAGTGAGAGTGGGATTGAAGATAAGTGCAGCAAAGACATAAAGGCAAAAAGCATAAGAAAGAACAAGTTACTCAGTGCTGACTTTGCCTCAGTTTTCACTTGTAAGGTTTGCTGTCAGACTCTTGGATCTCAAAGCTCGTAAGTAGAGCCCCTGGAAATGAATCCCCAAAGCACAAGAAAGGGAGCACTTAAGGAAAATGGTCATATAGAAGTTCATAGGAGTAGATGGGATGCATTGGAAACAGTGGGAGCTGGCTGATGCTGTTGTAATGCAGTTTTCTCATCACTCTTGAAAGACTATAGTAATGGTGAGAGGTTGCTTCAGTCTCCATGAAGACTGTGGAATGAATCCTCCTGGAAGCTGTATGCAGGCACATGAAGAGCAAGAAGGTGATGGGGAAGCCAGCATGGATTTACCAAGGACAAACTGTCCTTGATTAACTAGGCGGCTTTTAATGATGACTGGTTCAGTGGCTGAGGGGAGGGCAATGAATACTGATTTTTTTTTTTTTTATTGACCTTGTTGAGGACTTCTACTTTCTCTGTCATTGTATTCTTGTAGGGAAAGGTGAGATACCAACTGAACGGACTGTGAGATATGTGGAAAACGGCGTAGACTGTCAGACTCAAAGGGCTGTGGGCAGTGTGAGGAAGTTTAGGGTGTGGCCTGCTCCTAGTGACTTTTCTCAGCTCCTGCAATTAATAGTTTGGTGTCTTGTTTAACATCTGGTAATATTAATTGCTTTTGCAATATAATTTGAAAAAAGCAGTCTAATAGCAATTACGTGAAAAGTTATGAATGCTTTTCTCTCAGCATGCTTAGAAGAAGGCATTTTAAAAAAATTAAAAATTATATTAAAAATAGTAGCTTTTTTGTTAATTCTTCCATATGAGTCAAATACCTGAAAGATTTCTATTTGACTGCAGCTATTATTTTACTCCAAAAGAAACTGCTATACTAAACTAGGGGAAGGCCTCTACTGTTGCTTATAGTGTTTAATTTATATACCTTTTTTACTTTCTCCTTTAACTAAATATTTATTGCTTAATATATTCTCACTGTTTGAAAAAATGGCGTAGCGGTTGTAAAGCTGCTCTGGTAACTGTAGCCAAAAGGGACGTGTGGGGTAACAATGTCGGGAAGAAGTGGTGTTACTGAGACCTTGCAGTAGGTAGTAGAGTACGTGACTCAGAATTTCATTTTTGCTTGTTTATCATTAAGTGCACTGTTTGTCTGCATTAGATCCCTTTCACTGGGCTTGGCTTCCTCAAGCAAAAGTTCCTTTCTCTCAGGAGACCAGAGACCTAGTTCTTCCTCGCCTTTCTGATATGAACTTCGTGCAGGACCTTTGCGAAGACCTTTATGAACTATTTAAGGTGAATCAAGTGCTTCTTTGAATTAACTATTACTGAAGTAGCTGATACTTGTAATGAGACAGTTACATTCATAAAAAGAATAACCATCTAACTTCTGAATGCCAAGATACTATGCTATTTTACCTTTAACTTTGGCATGGTAGAAAAGGTTTATGTAATTATAAGGAAACTGTCACCAATGTGGTTAATTGATAGTAACTAGCTCAATTGAAAACATAAATTACCTATTAGATATCTAAGTCTCACATAATCAATTAAAGCTAGTTTACTCTTAGAGCACAAATCTTGTAAAAACTGCATTTAACATACCTATGTGGTGTGTACAGGCTTAAACTGTAGCAGCCTGAGGGAATCATGTATTTAACGTAACTTAAAGTACCTCCATACCTTTCATATACTTAATTTTATATGCATATATTGTGCTAAGCTGACGCTGAAATCTTGATCATATTGAAAGTCAAACTCACTTTAGAGATACTGAAACTGTGCTACAGTGTTGACATGTAAAGAGTATCCTTCTCTAAAACATTTTGTAAACATTTGTGTCAGATGTTCAAGATAAATAATCAAATTAATGATTGAAAGAATTGGAAATTTTAGACTTGTAATGAAAATGCAGCTGTAATGTCAAAACTAGATCCTGAAACACATTTTTGCTATATTTGCATCTTTGACTCATTTGTATTCAAAATCCCTCTGGGTTTGTTAGTTAAGTATTATTAAATCTGAAGGAGGAAGTATTTTTCTGCTGGAGTCATCATAAGAGAAAGAGCAGTGTAATGATATTAAGCCTGGTATCTACCAGCTATTGGTATTTACCAATGCCCAAAAGTGGTATCCACTGATGTATTTTATGATGTGGAACAGTCTTCATTTTCACATATGTAAACTTGATGCAATAAATAGACCTTTTTGTGATTCATACTAGGAATCTATTTGAATCTTTCAAAAATTATAATAGTGTGGGTAAATATGAATATGCATATTAGGATCTTGATGAATTTACATGCAAAATATATAGCTAAAAATAAATTGATTATTTACCATAAACTGTTTGTTTTTCTTAATAAAGACTGACAAAGGATTTGACAAGGCTACTTTTGAAAACCAGATGTCTGTTATGAGGGGGCAGGTAAGACTGTTTTTTTACATTTTTATTTATGTATTTAATTTGTCATCACTCCTTAGCTGCTTTCTTTAGAGCTACAAAAACTGACTCCTATTACACTGAGTGACATTTAAAGGTATTTTCATCTGAGAAGACTAAATTTCTTTCTATAATTTGTTCTTATTTGTGGATAGATGAAACAGCAAAAGTGTATGCTGGTTTATTTTTTTTATTTTTACAGAAAATGTTTTTAATCTAATTCGGTTTTATTGTTTTTGTGGGGGATTTAACTGTATATTCTTAGAAGGTATTTGAAACAAAAAAGAGAAGAGTCAGAAATTTGGATGGAAAATTTGATGTCTGATTTTATTATGCTATTAAAATAAATGTGACTTTATTTTAGAGGGTTGACTTGATTATTGAAAGCAATATTAGGTAATAAAATTTCTTCATCCTATCGAATGTTCAAAACAGTCCAGCCATTTTCAGGTTAGAAGTTTGATCATAGTTAAGTGCTGGGCTTGTTTTGTTTTGTTTTTTCTGGTTTTTTTTTTTGTTTTTTTTTTTTTAAACACTAAAACAAGAGAGGAGAGGGTTTCTCCATCTTCCATCTATTTTACAATTTAAGTCTGGTGGGAAATACTAGAGAAAAAACTTTAGCTAAGAACAAATTTAGTTCATTGTAGGCATAAAATAGTGATTTCTGCAAGTGTAAGGCAATTGGACTAGACAAATTAATAGTCTCATTTGCTCTGAATTTATTGAAACTTAGTCCTTGTGTTCATAAATTCAACATGGATTGTTTTAAGCCAGACAATTCCTAGAGTGTCTTAATTCGATGTTTTCTCGATGTACCTTGCACAAGACTGCAGCTCTCCTTAGTCAAACATAATCCCAGTTAACATCTTTTGTGTGGTAGCTAAAAGACAGCAAACCTTACTTACTAAATGGAATTATAGGAGTTGTTTCTGAAATAACTGTTCTGAGAAGTTTGTGTAGTCAGTGGAAGGTTGGTTCTTGAAGTACTCAGGCATCCTAAACTGTATTAAGTAGCTTTTTTTCTGATGAGACAATTGGTTACAAGGAATCTGTTATTTAACAAAATGCTTGAGGAAAAACATGATTGATGTAATTGAGAGTGATGTAGCTAAGGTTGTCAAAATTAATTTTCCACTATAAAGGCTGCATCTGGACCCCTTCTTCATACCCTGTTCCTCAGGTGAATTTTAGCAGAGATTTGTTTTTGTTTGGGTTTTTTTTTTACTTCTCTCTAGCTATATAAGAGTGTGTTTCACCGTGGGAAATGTCAGGTTTTCATGAATGGAAGAAATGCAGTTAATGAGTAATCCTTGGGTGAGATTGGAAATACATTGGCAAATAATGCCTTTTAGCACTGATTTTAAACTTCTAAACTTTTTGGCGTTAAACCAAAGTATGTTACGAGGGCATTATAGAAGACTTGGCTATCTAGATCACATGCTAAGGGATTCATTCAGTTGGGATGAATTTGCAGTATAGCCAAAACATCTAAATACATCCTTAAAAATGAGAATTTAAGAATTAAAAAATGAAGAATCTAGTTGATAAAAAGACTGCAGAGAAACATGTCTTGCATGGAAGGGTCAAGGTCTTTAAGATACTGAACATTGTTAGAAGCCTATTTTTGTGAAGTGTAGGAAAAAAACTTTGGGAAGGGTTTCAAACCCAAAGGAGACAGTTCTCTCAAGAATGTAGAGTCCAAGAAATGGGTAACATATCTACAAAGGATTGCCTTAGAACTTTGAGTGCAAATGTCAAGTAGAGTTGCTGGTGGAACCAAATTGCAGTAAATAATGCAAAAGACTTTGTCAGGGTTCTTTGGCCGTGAAAGAGCAGAATAAGCAGAGGATCAGTAAGGCTCACAAGGAAGAAAGGGGCATTGTGCGGGGGTAAAAAGGCTTGATATTAAGGATAGTGCAAATGTGTCACTAGAGCTAAATTGAATACTTGCCTCAGTTTTCAGCAGGGTAACATTGAACATGGAGTAAGTCATGAGGGCAGTCCATGAGCACTGAAGTTTTGGAAGGAAGATAACAGACTCCTGGGAGCTGAGGGCTGAATTTGGGTCTTAGCACTGGGTTTGGTATGAGCTAATTATATGGCTTCATATCTTCTGATATGAAAATAATTTGTAGCTAAACTGCTGGTACATCCTATGTTAAATCATGTTGATGGCTTTCTTGTAGGTATTTTTTTCACTAAAGGTGCAATGCTTTCAAGAGATGTGCTAAATTTAAAATGCTCTTAGATTTTTATCTCTTACAATTTTCTGAAAATTGGGAGAGGACTGCATGAAATAGGAAAAGAATGGAAGGGTAGACAGCAGTAGGATGTATTCATGTTACTGAATAAATAAAATATTTTTACTGTCAATAGCATGTCTTTTGAAATTAATTTATTCAGCAGCACAGTCCTCTACAGAATTAAGAGTGGCATCTAAAATGATAAGCCTGTTAAGCACAGTTTTATTTATGCACCCTAACCTCACCTGCTTTTACTCTTTTTAGGTACTAAACCTTACTCAGGCATTAAAGGATGAAAAGAGTCCCATTCAGCTTGTTCAGATGCCACGTGTGATTGTAGAACGAAGTAGCACTGGAAGTCAGGGCAGAATTGTTCATCTGAGTAATGCATTCACACAGACCTTTCATAGCAGGAAGCCTTTCTTTTCCTCCTGGTAGCAACAAAAATACGTGGGATGAGTAAGTTTCTCTTGACTTTAGAAAGCTACTTTTGTGTAAAGGCTCTGCAATAATGTACTTCTGCTGTACACCAAGAGCTCTGACTGCCAACACCTCAGAACTTAAATTCTAAAGACTTAAGAAATGTATTTTGAATGTAATAAAAGTTTACAATTTTTGTGTCAAAATTGTGAATTCTTATGTCAGGGAATGAAAAGAATTTGTCCATACTGTATTTTTATAGGCTAAATTAATGTATTCTGAATAATATTTGGAATGAGGGAAGATAGACTGTTTGCGTATGCTGAGAAACTAATTTTGAATACAATAGGAATTTTTAAAAATATAAATATGAGAATACATACACTATCAATTTCTTTTTGTATGGCCTTTAAAAAAAGTTCAGAATGCTATCTTTGATTGTGAAAATGCTTTTCCTTGGAATTTCTTCCTGATATTTTAAACTGGTAATAGATTTTTGTAGACTAGTTACTTGAAAAGTCATGCACTTGAAATAATTCAATCTGTCCTCGACAAACAAGTCAAAGAAAGGGAGAAGGGGAAAAAATGCTCCAAGTAGGCCTTTTTGCACGCGGGGACCAAAAATAGTTAAATAGTTGAATTACAGCAAAATTCAACCTGAGTAAATACACAGTTTCTACTGTGACAAAATACACTGAGTGTATGTTTCAGAGGTTGAAATTTCACTAGTGTTTAGCACTGGTATATTTAAGCACATGTATGGAAATCTGTGATATTTGTTTAGAGATGTATCACGATGAAGGAATTGCACCATGTTTTTACAAGTTTGTTTTGCCATAGGTGTAAAAATGTGTTCATCAGTTGTCACCAGAGTGGTTCTGCTAATGACAGAAGCTCTAATGTGTTCATCACAAAGCCAGTCTGCCTTCTAAATTTCTAGCTAAACACATTTTGTTTGGGTTTTTTTGACTGGAGAAAAAAAAAAAAAAAGAAAAAAAACCTGGAATACCTACAGCACAGAGAATTACTTTTGTGCCCTGAATAATATTGTGCTCACCTGCCAGTTGCCATTTGCATTTATGTTTAAGTTACCTGCATTTATGTTTAAGTTACCTGGTTTAAGACTTGATGGTCATGTTTCTAAGTCTGTGGCTTATGTAATGCGGTAAATATTTCTATTTTCGTAATTTTTTGGACATTTAAGACTGGGAAGGGGGAGAAAGATTGCTGCTTTTATGAAACCTTCAGTATTTCAGACATTGCTGTATTTTGTAATTCTAAGCAATATTGTTGAACTGAGAAATAATAAAATGCTTGTATTTTATATAATTTTGAGTGGATGTAAATATTAATGTAGCATGTCAGCAACTTCAACAACCTGAAATGTTAAGCCTTAAATGTAAAACACGGTACAGTGCAGTTCAAAAGGAGATGGAAATGCCTTTATAACCTTGCGATGATTGTTTCTGTCGAGCAGTTTATTAAAGAATGAGCGGTGTTGCTTGCGTGCGGGTCCCGTGCTGCCGCCCGTCCCTGGCCCAGCGGGACGGGCCGGGGCTCCGGGCCCTGCTCTGCGGCTCTCGCCCGGGCGGCGCCACCTCCGCCGCGGCCGCCGTTCCGCTGGGGGNCGCGCCCAGCTGCCCTCACGGTGAGCCGGGCCTGGGGGGACGCCTCCTGGCGCGGGCTGTTTTGCAGCAGCCTTTGGGAAAGCCTTGTTCTGGAAGCTCGGTTCTTGCAGCGGAGCCGTGAAACAGATCTGCAGGTGTTCCCTGTGTTATCGTGTCATCGCGTTTGTCCCTAGGTCCAGCACTTCTGTTTGTGAAGACCAGCCAAGGAAAAGAGGAAGGAAGAAGATTTTATGCTTGTTCGGCTTGTAGGGATAGAAAGGATTGCAACTTTTTTCAATGGGAAGATGAGAAGGTAAGAGAGCACTGCTTAAGGCTGTCCTAAAGACTCAGGGCTGCGAATGTAATCGGAGGTCTGGAGCACCTCCTATGAGGAAAGGCTGGGAGAGTTTGCGTTATTCAGCGTGGAGAAGAGAAGGCTCCGGGGAGACCTTATAGCGGCCTCCCAATACCTGAAGGGGGCCTCCAAGAAATCTGGAGAGGGACTTATTGCAAGGGCATGTAGTGGTAGGACAAAGGGTGATGGCTTTAAGCATAAAGAGGATAGGTTTAGATGAGATGTTAGGAAGAAATTCTTTACTGTGGGGGTGGTGAGGCACTGGGAAAGTTGCCCAGAGAAGTTGTGGATGCCCCATCCCTGGAAGTGCTCAAGGCCAAGCTGGATGGAGCTCTGAGCAACTTGGTCTAGTGGAGGGTGCCCCGGCCCATTGCAGGAGGGCTGGAACTAGATGATCTTAAGTCCCTTCCAACCCAAGTCATTCTATGGTTCTATGAAATATTGGGGATTTTTTTCCTCTATTTAGCAATTTTAAAAGTATATTTTGTTCTGGAAATCTGTTGCAAGTACTATTTTCTAAACTTTGTCTAATAGATGGTATTTAGCTGAGTACTTATTTGTCAGGAGAACGTGTTTCAAGTATAGCTTACAAGGAAGGCTGCGTACATTTTGGGCAAAACTGGCATTTGTTATTCTATTGCCAAAACATATAGGAAGTTTGCCGAATGCTATGCAATGTTGAACAAAATTGAGTACTTCTGATCCCAAGATGCCCTTGTTTCCCCTGATTAAAGTAGAGAAAATCTGTCGGATACCAGCAACCGTGGGGTATACAGAATGCTGAGATGGTGGGGCTTGGCATGGTGCTCAGTAGTCTCAGTATATTTGCAGCAATATCTCTTTGTCATTCATTTTGAATATCACTTGTGTTATGATGTCTTTTGTTGTATTGCATTTTACCATCTCCTCCTTTAAGCAAAACAGTTCCATAAGTTTTGACCAAATGTCTTGAAACATTGTTGTGAAACCATGAGTATGTTTTGTGGGAACAAAGTAGAAGACTCAGAGAAGAGTGTGAGAGACTGAAATGTTAAAGACTCAGGTGCAGATCATAACAAGAAGCTGTCATGCTTTTAAAATGATTTCACACAAAAGACTTGGGCAACGTTTCTACTATCATCAGTTTTTCAGGATCAGATCATAGTTCTTCAGCGGCAACACAACTGCTGGCACGCATTAATAGAAAGTATGGCTCTTTCTGTCTTCATCACAATAATGTTTTGAGTTTTTCTCTGATTATTACATGTGATAAAAGAATGAAATAAATGCACGGTTTAAATTCACAATGAGAGGCTTGTGGTGTTTTGCAGCTTGCCCCTGTGCTGCAGACATACTTGTTCTTCTGAAACAACAAAGGTGATCATTCTTCCTTGCAAAATAGCTAAAGCATGAGACCTTTTATGCACCCCTTCTTTTCATGTTGAGATTTGATGTACAACGCACAGTGGTACCTGTTTGTTTTGTAACTTTTCATATATGCAAATTTTACAGGTGTCAGAAACTAGGCTTGCGGCACGTGAAGAACGTAATAGAAATCATCAGCCTCCTTTTACGCACAGACAGAACGTGGACAGGTATTGTTAATGTATATTTTCTTCAGTAAAAATGAAGTAATACAGGTATCTGAATGCAGAGATAACATATCAGGTTTCTTTAAAGTATGAAAAGAGGAATTTGGACAAATAAGAACTGTTGTATGGCAGTGGGAAGGAAACAGCATGGAACATTTAACTGGAGCACAGTATTTTCAATCCAGGAACTGGGGGTGTTGGGTTTTTTTTTTTGGCATGTATAGTCATTCTTATGTTCGTGCTCATAATGTGTTCACAACATGTCAGTAGCAATTTCTGTTAAAAAAATTATTCCTGACTTTAGTATGCAAAGGAGCAAGCTTAACATTGTGAAAAGAAGCAAAGGTAACATAGCAACACATAATGTCTGAATTTTGTGTATAAACGTACAGGACTTTGCTGATAGTTGATGGAGTCTTCACTCTGTAATCCAGTTATTTTATGGAAATTCCCCGTATATTTGGTTGCAATATTTTATGCATTTCAAAATGTCCTTTGAATATTTTTTCATCAATAATTGTCGCTTTCAGGGAGCCGGGAGTGGGGCTCACAGCCCTCCACAAATAATAATTCATTCTCATGGAGTTTTGCGAGAGCAATGTAAACTGCATTGTCTGTTTAAATGTCTGAACTCCTAAAATATATGAAACTCCCTCCCATAGCTCCCCTTCCTATCTTTGATAGAAGCTTTTTTCAAACTTTGTGCCCTATCGTCTTTTATATTTAAAGGTACAAGAATTTTGTTCTGTTGCCGTTATCAAAGAGGAGGTTTTGCCAGGAATGCCAGCAGTTGCTATTGCCAGCAGAATGGGAAGAGCACTCGGATCATCAGTTGCTGTGTGATATCACCACTACCCAGTTGAAAAGTCCCAGTCAACTTTTATATCCACTGGAGAATAAAAAAACAAATGCACAGTATTTATTTGCAGACAGAAGTTGCCAGTTCCTACTGAATCTCCTTATAGATTTAGGATTCAGACGAGTACTCTCTGTTGGAACACCCAGGTACATCAGTGAGAATTGTTACACTTTCAAATAATATTTCTCTCTCAAAACTGTACAGCTTACTAACGATTACATAGTCAATGATTCTCTCATAATAAGAGGTTTACTATACTTTTGCTGGTTGGGATTATCCAAACATCTAGTGGGGTCTAGCTTTGAGCTTATACCAGGGAAGACTGTGGCATCACTGCAAATAACACACATACACACTTCAGATCTCTCTGTTTCTTATAGAAGTGACAGTGAGTTTCTTAGCTTATGCTTTTTTGTGTGAGGTGATCCAGTAGGCTCCACTGATTTCTCATCTTTTAAGACTAATCTATTTTTCTGACTTTGAGTACAAACCAAATGGAGTCACGCAAGTTTAGACTACTCCATTTTCTCTATCTGTTTGGTTTTACGTTTAGTCAAGTACCAGGCATTCTTGTCTTGCCAGATCATTTCTGAAGCCAGCGATTTTGTGTTAAATTTCTTTGTTCCAATTATACTTCAGGCTTCATGAAATGATCCAGTCAAGAGCATCACAAGAAGAAGAATTCAGTGTTAGAAGCCTTCTGCTGGATATTGATTTCAGGTAGGTTTTACCAAATGTTTATCTATCTGAAGAACCTGTATAAAGATGTGTATTCTTACTACTTGAAGAGATAAATTGGTGGTTGTTTTGCCTTTCTTGTCTCTGCATCTCTGTTCCTGTACACATACACAAATGACATCCAGTTGATGAGGAAAGTAAGTATACTTAATTATTTTGGTATGTGTTGTCAGAACCCAAAGATGATGTTTTTCTTGACGCCTGTTTTTACTATGTTTAACTATCCCCTTAGGAAAAACAAAGAGTTGTTTACATTTTTCTACTACTATCAAAACCTATTTTACAGGTATTCACAATTTTACACAGCGGATGAATTCTGCCACTACAACATGTTCAATCATCATTTTTTTGGCGGAGAGGTAAGGCCAAATATTTATTGAGTGCTTTGGTAAAAAAATACATGTTGTTAATGCAGAATTTTGTAAGAAAGTCATGGCTAGTCTAGTAGAAAACATCATGGGAAAACATGAATTAATTAAGAACATT
This sequence comes from Struthidea cinerea, assembly GCA_013397865.1. Taxonomy (NCBI): domain Eukaryota; kingdom Metazoa; phylum Chordata; class Aves; order Passeriformes; family Corcoracidae; genus Struthidea; species Struthidea cinerea. The sequence goes on from VZTI01003277.1 coordinate 1,898,840, forward strand.
TTAAAAAAAGCAGCAATTAAGGTGTGTAAGCTACATTAATTAGCATAAATTTAATAGACAACTCTAACTTTGAATTGAGTGGAAGAGAACTACTGAAGAGGAGGCACTCTCATTCTTTGATTTTCAGTACTGTTTTTGTATGTTAACTGAACAGGGCACTTGTTTTCAGTCCTTCAAATCTAGGTGGGTTTTTTGTGGTTTGGTTGGTTTTTTTTTTAATGCTACTCAAGAGGAAATTCACCTCCACAAGAGGGGAAAAAAGTTTCATCTTCAAAGTTGAAATTTCTACAGTGATCATTTCATTAACAAACACAATATGTTTACAGTTCTTGAATCTTTATTTCTGGAAATTAACTTCTGTTTCTTACAGGCTGCACGTGAAACTTGCAGGAAATTCTTGTATGAAGAGAATGGTGAAAGAGTCATTATGGTGACTGATCCCCCATTCGGAGGTTTAGTGGAAGCACTGGCTTCTAGTTTTAAAAAGCTGATGGCAATGTGGAAGGAGACAGAAAAAGGAGGTATGTATTACAGCCAGATAGGTGGGCTGTGCTGTAACATCACTTCAAGGAAAAAGGAGCTATTTATAAGTCTGTGAATCTTGTTACTGAGGTGAATGTGAGCACACTCATTCTAGAGATGAACTACCATATATCTAATTTACTCTCATGATATTTTTAGTTCAATAATACCCTATTCTCAAAGTCTGCGTTAAAAACTTTTCCCGTTTTTTTTACGAATCTGCTTTGCAATTAAAATAGACTTTAAAGGTAGAGAAAAATAAGCTATCAAACCAGTACTGTTTCTTAGCAGCCTAAGCTGATATCAAGAGTTTAGTTACATGGCATTTAACATCTCCACATGTAAAATATGCCAAAACTTTCTGTTGCCTAAGAGAACTGCTTCTTGTGCCCAACATGATGTAGATATCCATGTTTATGTATTTGGAATGTTCACTGTAAATTTCTCATGCTGCATGTACTGTGTTTTTCTCCTATGTACACCAAAGTCTTTTCATTACTAGGTCATGACAACAAAGAGATGCCCGTGTTCTGGATATTTCCGTACTTCTTTGAGTCTCGTATTCTTGACTTTTTCCCAAGCTTCAGTATGATGGATTACCAGGTACTGCTGAATCCAGTGAATCTGCTAAATACCAGTTGTGTGCAATGTGAACAGGAATATGAGTGAAAGCAGGTACAATGGCAGCGCTTCTCTGTAGCTGGGCCTTGCTCATGTGAAGCCTGCGTTCTGTATTTCTATTAGTCATATCTGTGATAACTTTGTCATGTTCCTGTTATGTATCTTTAACTCATCTGTCATTTATTCATGAACTCATTTATTCTGCCAGGCCTTCAGTGTAGCAAAATTTGTTCTAATTCTGACAAATGCTTGTTGCAGAGGTGAGAGGTAACTTGATGAAGAGTATTTCGTTTTCACAGATGTTGAAATGTTAGTGGGAAGTGCCCAGCCCTGGTTAAAANTCTCCAAAACTGCTGGGATCAGAGTACAATTACAATGATGGAAAAGTTTGGAATTACTTAGTAAGTGAACTTGTCAGTGATAAAGCAATAATCTGGCATCAGCTTCTTCAATATTGTATCCATTCTGTACATAGTTTAAGCACATTTATTGTGGTGTGTTTTGAGAGTTCAGTCATGGGTATTCATGATGTTAAAGGTTTATTTTTTCATTTAACAGCTCTGCACAAATTTTGACATTGATGTTCTGAACAATGTATTTGTGTCTTGTAGAATAGAAATCTGTTGAGGAAAATTTTAAACTCATACTAGGCTAGACTCTGCATTCCTGCCAGTGTTCAGAGCTGAGAATTTTTGTGACAAGTCTCTGAAGGCAGTGCTGGAAAAAGCAGTGCTAATTGGATTTGCAACTTTGTAATTACTCTGAGATAGGTTAAGATGTCCCCGCTTATACTGACAAACCAAACAGTATAGATCCTTTTTTTTTTTTTTTTTTAACAGGTTGCTCTTGTAAACAACTGCAATGTTATCTTAGGTATCCCATGCAAATGAGCAAAAAGGAAGAAGTAAAATATGATTATTGAAGTATTGTGAGTCTAGCCTAATACTTTGTTACTGTTGGGGTTAGAGTCTCTTTCATAAGGCACATATAAAGATAATAAATATGTAAATATCTCTGCCTGTGCTTAGCATTCAGTTTAAGACTCTTTATGGTTTTATTTTTCTAGGTAGACTATGATAATCATGCACTGTATAAACATGGCAAGACAGGTCGTAGACAGTCTCCTGTCCGTATTTTCACGAACCTTCCCCCAAATATGATTGTGCTTCCTGAAGAAGAGGGATATAGGTAAGATGTATTAATGCTCAGGTGACTTTTAAAAGAGTGTCTTTGTTCTTAATTAGGGTGTAAAATCTCCAAGGGAGTTTGGGATGGTGCTGTTCAGTATTGTCTTGCCTAACTTGGATGCCAGGCTTAAAAGCACATTTTTATGTCTCATTCTAAAGTTGTATATTACATAAACAATGTATAGGAGATCTGAAATGTCTAGAAAGACATTTCTATATTCCAGTGTGGAATGATGAGATTCCTCATTTTTTCTGTGGGAAATATTGTCTGCATCTACAAGAGAGATTTGCAGCTATGTCTGATAATCTGCTGTTAAAGACAGTAGTAAAGAAATGAACACTAAGAGAAGCATCGAGTACAGAGGAATTTAGTTTCATTTACTATTGATACTGTTGATAATTTGACTTCAAGCACCTGAATTTTACTATATGGATGTACTGTATGTAAATGGCCTAAGTGGTCATTTATGCATCAAAGACACAATCTTTAATTCAGCAAAGTGATTTTGCAGTCCTTGTATTTGTTGTTAAGCTTGTATAAAATTAATTGTTCTGTGAGCAAATAGTGGGCCAGTTCATCTTTTTCCCCAGGTTTTGCGCTGTATGTCAGCGATATGTTAGTTCTGGTAACCAGCACTGTGAGATATGCAATTCATGTACATCAAAAGTAAGTATTTTCACTTCTTTCTGAATGGAAGTTTTAGAAGTAGTTAGATAACAACCTCTGTAGTACTTGCTTTATAAAAACCTATTCTGGTACTGAGTTCCATGGGAAACCCCCAGCTGTTCAGTTTCATAGACTTATTATTACCTTCTCAATCTTTCATAATTCACTGGGAATTAATTTCTCTTTCCCTAATTCCTTTGTGTTGGAAAGAGGACAGGACAAGTTTGCTACTTGGCACTTAGACCAGAACTTAGTCAGCTGTGGTCTGTTGACACATGCATTTTTTCTTATGTTTTGAAGTTGTAGAACTTGCTAATTTCAAAATTTCATCTGTGGTTTTCACAGATTCTCAGGACTGTTGCTTCCAAGTTACAGTCCTTCCTACAGAGGAGTTGTTCCTGTAAAGAGTGGGGACCATACATGAGTAGTTCTGTTTTACGATGGAATCAGTGGGGGGGTTTAATTAATAAAACCATTTATTTGCCTTTTGTAGGATGGCAGACGATGGAAACATTGTGTTCTTTGCAAAAAATGTGTAAAACCCTGTAAGTACAGAAAAATATTTTCTAAATAAAAGTGCACTTAGTCCAAATAAACTGAGATTCCAAACCAGAAGAGAAAATATTTTGTGAAAGAAGTAAAATGTACTAATTCAGAAGACATAGAATAAGGGAAAAGTCTTAATTTCACACAAGTTGCTATTCTTTTGTTTAGGTGTACTTGCGCTGTGTGGAAATGTAATAAATTCTTGTCAAGGCACACTAAATCCCATTTATATTTATTATAGGAAAACTGACATATTTCCATTTGTCATATAAGTGTTTCCTTATTTTGTAAACTTTGAATTTCATAAACAAGTAGGTGCAATTACTAAAATGTTTGAGAAATCATGATAATATTATGTTTCATGCACAGATTTAGTTGTATTTATAGCTCTGTATAAATAGCTGAAGCAGTCATTTTTGTTACTGTTACAAGACCATTATAACATTTGGACACTTTTTCTTTTTAACGTCACACACAGGATAATAGTTCTAATGCCAAAATAATTCACACATAATTGCACAGTATGTCTAGTAATGTGATAAGGGGCCAGAAAGTGACTACATCCATCTCTGTAAAGCTAATCCAGAATTAAAAATGTGGTATTGTGGCCTACATTTAAAGCTTCGTTTCAGAATGGTCATTCTAAACTTTTCCAAGATCATAAATCATATTATGGGTTTTGCAGCTTGGTGTCACTGTAACAATTGCAACTGCTGCACTCTTCAAAAACACAGTTGTGAGAAGACTGACGTTGGCTGTTTCGTTTGTGGCAAGGCAGGTCACAAGCGCAGTGCCTGTCCCAGTCTCTCCCGCACCAGAGCAGCTTGTCAGTAAGTGTGATATTGCATTAGTACAGTAAAATACAGCGGTACTGCTTTGTGTCCTGCTGATATTAAACTGGGTTTTGCTTAGGGAGTATTAGACACAAAAAGTAGCAATGTTTCATTTTATGTATCTCTCATAAAAATTCCATCTCTTAATGTTTCTTTTTCCTCTGCTAAAAATTAAAAAGGATGCTAAAAGAAATTAATGAAACCTCATCTGTTTCTTCTGTCAAGGAGGGTACTATTCTGTCATTTGTATCAGAATGGTTTAGTACTTTCAGGCCATCAGTGAGTTCTTTTGCTGATTCATTGCAGAAGATAACTTAGATCTCTTTTTCTAATAAAAATTGTGTGTGTTTTGTTATAATTATTCAACGTTTCACATTAGGACAGAGACAGGAAACAATCCACTTGCTAGCTGTACTTAGGTCCTGTACTAATTGCAGGATGCTTCCTAATGGTGTTAAACTTTACGTAACCTTTTCTTGTAAGTCTTTCTCTTATATATTCATGCGTTATATATTAGCATGAAACTATGTATGTGCTTTTTTGTACTTGGTGAGTTTCTTGTTTTCAATATCTGTTTATATTTAAATGCTGAATAAGTACATAAAATGAAAGTATAATAGCAATAAAGTGGACAGTCTTGGGAAGTTGAAATACCATAACATTTTAAGATGGAATATTCCTTGTACTTTTTGTGACGGTACTTTACATACTGCCACAAAATTTGTATACTTATTTAAAATACTAGCAAATATATTTGTACGGAGAAGTGTGTTCTTCATTTTATTCTAATCTCTATGTTCCTTTTTTGCTTTACAGGCCTGGCAAAAAGAAAGGACGGAAAACTCGAAAGAGAGTAAAGATGGGGATCTGTAAAAGATTAGCTATGAAACATGCGATATTCTCTAAGAGGAAAGTAAAGAATAAGAAAAAAAAGACATGACTTTTCTTGCTGCTATATAGTTGCTAATTTATTTTTTTTATTGCCAGCCTTTTATTCCATTTTCTACAAGTGTAAATGCTAACATCCAAAATAAAACCTGACTGAATGAAAAGTGACAGTTCCTTTATTATACATAATTACTGGTATAAAAAAAAAAAAACTGAAAACAACTAAGTGAACTACCACAGCCCTTACCATGCGTCTGTATAATGTGATAATTTTGTAATTAGGATTAGCTATTTGCCTAATCTGGTAGGTATTGGACGTTAAGGGGAGTACAGCCGAGAGGTCAGGTACTGGCAGATGCTCTGGTCTTGTGTTGGTATTGGAGGACGTGGGGCAAGGGAGGAAGTGAGGGTATAGGTGATGGGAAGGCACGAGTTCTAGGAGTTCAACCTATGTTAGCTACAGCCTTCTCACGGGATGGCTTGTGATTTTTAAAAAATTTCTTTGCAAATCGAAAAGGGGCTTAAAAAAGAGTATTTAGTACTAAATAGCCCTTAGTAGGTGGGCGGAGCGGGAAGAGCCTGACCCGCTTCCCCGCTCGGCGCTGCGGCGTCCCCGCTGCCGAGGCCCGCCCCTCTCCCAGATCGCCTCCACGGCTGCCGAGGTCCGCCCCGCT
>VZTI01003277.1:1904851-1983824 GCA_013397865.1 Struthidea cinerea
CCGCGGCCCGCCCCTCTCCCAGACCGCCTCCACGGCTGCCGCGGCCCGCCCCTCTCCCGGACCGCCTCCACGGCTGCCGCGGCCCGCCCCTCTCCCAGACCGCCTCCACGGTCCCGAGGCCCGCCCCGCTCCGCCCCGCTCCTTGCCGCGGCGGGAAGCACCGCCCCCGGAATCGGGAGCGGAGGCCCGGCGGGGCCTGGCGGAGCTCCGCAGCCATGCCCGCCTTCAGGCAGGTGGGCGAGAAGCAGCTGCCACAGGAGGTCGTGTTCATGTCCTGGTCCCCCAAAAGGGATCTCATTGCCCTGGCCAACCGAGCGGGGGAGGTGAGTGCGGGGGCCGGGGAAGGAGCACGGGAGGGACGGGCGCTGCCTCACCCTGCAGGCCGAGATGCCTTTGCTGTTACTTGCGGCATGTTTCTTGTACACCTGGCCAAGCATTTAGGAATAGCAATTTTTTTAAAATCAAGCTTCTTAATGCTTACTGCCCCTTCCCTTTTGCATTCTAATTTCCGAACAAATTCACGTGCGATGCTCTCGTTGCTTGTGTTTGTGGGATTTTAAAGTGCATGAAAGTTCCTATTTAAATTAAATCTACTTATGAGTACTTTTCCCCCTGGAACTGCAGTATGTGATCATGCATGAAGACAAGACTGGTGTTTTCGGGCTGTCTTCTAGAGAGATGATGGATAACCCCTGTTGGTTAGGCGCTTGTGTTCTTAGGCAGGGCTCAACTTATTTCTCTGTATTGCTGTAAACTGTATGCTGCCTTCTAAAAGAACATAGGCGTGAATCATCTGCTAGAGGAGCAGGTGGTGTTTAAGATACAGGCATTAAAAACTGGTAAAAAGCTCCGTGCATCTGGGACTGATTTGCAGACTTTTATTGATGGGAGAATGTGGTTTAAGTTTGTCTTTAATGCATTTGCTTTGTAGGTTTTACTTCATCGGCTTGCAAACTTCCAACGAGTGTGGAGTTTGCCTCCAAATGAAAGTACAGGAAAAGAAGTGACTGCTCTTGCTTGGAGACCAGATGGCAAAAGTAATGTCAAGTATATGAGGTGATATGGTGCAATAAAGTCCCATGAGAAATCATGAATGATGATATCTCTCATCTGTGAAGGAAATTTTCAAGTTAACTTGAATTTTTAAGTGTTTTCAAATTTTCAAGTGTTTGAAGAGAAGGATGGCTTAATTTTATATAGGTTCTTTCACAGTAATAGAGAGATTTACACCATCGAATGCAATTGCAAGAAAGATTTGTAAGTCAGATTTGTGTCCCAAATGCTGCTTTTCAGAGTATAGCAAATTTTCAACCTCCTAACTAAGCAGGGTATTTTCTATGAACTACAAAGATTATTGGAAGAGGAAGAAGCTGATCAGGATTGATTGAAGAGTTTAGCTTTCTTATCATAGGCAAAATATCATAGGCTAAAATTGTTCTAATTGTAGACCAGAGAAGAAAAAAAAGTATTTTCCTTATTAACAGAAATAATGTTGAATTTAGTAGCTTAATAAACTTATGCTAGAAATCAGTTAATTTTTAATTCACTGGAGGTGGAAAAATGGGAACAATCTTCTTCCATGACACATGGATAAAAATTACCTATATTGTTTTATGATATCATCTGAAGAGTTTAAGAAACTTCTTTTTAAGCTGATTACCTGTGATTACAAGGAAGTAAGTAGAGAAGCCTCTGCCTGCTGTTTGCTATTATGGATGAAGAAAGTTAGGAAGAAAGTGATGCAGAAGTTGCTCAGCAACTCCTAATTTGTGTTTTGTTGCAATAAAACCCAAACATTTCTGGTGGACAGTCTTTGTATATAATAGGACTCAAGTTTGCAAAACTGGAAGCCTCTACTTTATCAGAACTATTGTTAGAAGTGTTAGAAGCATGTTCAGTTCAACATGTAGGGAAATAATTGTGAAATCAGGCCTTTGCCTTAAATTTATCACCTAAAACATGACAGGAGTTCAGACTTGCACTACAATAAGTAGATTTTAAATGAGAGTTTGGAAGGACTGTAAACAGACAAAGAAAAGTGTCCAGTAGTTGGCTTTGAAGGCACATTGTTTTCTAGGTCAGTGTAAAATACAAAGTTTTGCACATTGGTTATTTATACATTTTACTTGTCTTTCTCTAGTTTTGGCTTTTGGCCTTGCTGATACCAAGCGGATTATTCTGTGTGATGTAGAAAAACCTGAAGGCTTGCACTCCTTCTCTGTGGACTTATCTATTACGTACATGCATTGGATGGAAGTAACTGAGGAAAGCAGGTGAGTCTGACAAAGGAGTAAATCATGGGCTGTGTAATGCCGCCTCACTGATAGTTTACACTTGGAATGTTACAAGCAGTCACATAAAATAATACAATACTCCATAGTGGCGGGGTTTTTTTGCCACTTGGCTAGAAGTTCCCTTTTTTTAGAATAGACACTTTTCATATGGTTATTTTCAGTGCTGATACCTTAGTCTTGAGGTTCTTTAGGTTATACATCAGATTTCAGCATGATCTTGTGCTTCTCCCTCTTAAGAGCTGCTTAGTCTAGTGTAAGCATGTACAGCCTGTCTTCTGATTCAGTTTGCTTCAACCCCAATCAATTTATTAAACTAATTATAATAATGTTATGTTCATCTCTTTTGTTAATCAGAATAAATATTATATTTAAATCTTTCTTCTGAGTTTTCAGGATATTTATTTTGGTGTTTACATCTTTCGTGTTGTGTCTTTGGTGTTACATCCAATTCCACTGGCAATTCTGTTGTTCAGGAAGTCAGATTATCCCTAGTGACCATGAACTCTGACTGAACAATTCTCAGCAGCACTTGTGAGCTGGAGGACATCATGGTCCCTATTTCTGTTGTCTAAAGAAACCTCTGGTATGCACCTTATGGCAGTGCAACAACATAGTTAAATAAAACATTCATTTAAAGGAGGCAGGTGGTGTAAGCTCCTGACTTGAGGATTGATCCCTCACTTCCAGTAAGCATCAGTCTTAAAATAGCAAGAAAATAACTGTCTTAAATCACTCTAACATTCTTCTCCTGGTGGGGATAGGCTTAGCTTCTTACAGGGAATCTCATCCTTCTGACATATCTAAGATGTGATATTAAGTATTGTGCTTTGATCTTCCTCTCACTGCCATGTGTCTTTAGCTTTTGAGGTGTGGGTAAGTTGTACTGCAGGTTTGGAGAGAGTTTAAACAGAAAGCCTCTGACAGTAACTGCATTACTGTCAGAGTAATGAGGGATTTGGTGACAAACCTCTGAGCCAGCAGATACAAACTTTATTCACAGGAAATAAAAAAAAGATTTTCAGTTCTTTTATTAATTTGATCACTTGATAAATTATTAAAGGTCCCATAAAGTACTATCCTCTGATATTTCTAATTTCCATTTACATCATGTATTGAATATATGCTCTAACTTTGGAGTTAAAAAGAAAGTTTCTTCTCATTTTTACAGCTGGGGTACTAAAGACAGTATTACTTCTTTTTCAGTGTTCTCACTTCCTTTTACAATGCTGAGGATGAATCAAACCTCCTTTTGCCTAAATTACCAGCACTACCAAAAAAGTAAGTGTTATGCTAGTAAGCTTGAGAAGATAGCATTTTTCATTTGTTGTCATTATTTTGGTTATTTGTCTTTAATGCCCTACAGATGTCTGATCGTTGTTACTGAGAGTAATTATTTTGTTTTCAGTTACAGTACCACTGCAAAAATTTTCAGGTAAGAAATTGTCATATATTATAACTCTCTATTTTTTTGTTTTATTTTGTTTTCCGGTATTGAGTCAGGCTATATAAGCCCTAATCACATGTTTTGCATTTTCAGTGAAGAAAAGTCAGATGAGATTATGAAGCTTCTGGGTGATGTCAGGTAAGTTCTCTCTGTGGGTTGTTGTTGGTTGAAGGCTTTTTGTTTGGATGCTTTTGTAAAAGTATAAACTAATGGATAAGTGAGTTTACTTTTAAGTTATTAGTAATTGTTTTTAAAGTCTCAGAGAAATTACATGGAATGTGGTTTTTTTATGTACAAAGATAAAGTTCAAAGAATATATTAAAGTTTCCGTCAGTTTATGCCTTTTCCCCTCACTATAGAGGTTTTATAAGGCACTTTAGGCACTTTATCAGCAACTGCTGATGGTGTCATATCTTCTTTTTCTTAGAAGATTTCTTGCAGTGCATTTGAAGGCTGATTTATGTGTTAATTAAGATGGTCTTGGAGACATTTGTGGATGCTTGTTCTATACAGAGAATTCCTGGGGGTTTGTATGAGTGTGACAAATCTAAACTTAAAAGTAGCTCTGAAACTAGCTGTATTCGTGTTACTTTAAAATAAACATCTGTTATTAGGAAACACATGAAGAGCAGCTGGTGGAAGTGTAATTTAGCAGACTGAGACTGGCTTTGTGCAGTGCCTTGTGCTGCTATTTTGAGGAGGGCACTTAATGTCTGTGCCTTGTTTTTTCCATTTCACTGTTCCTTACTGTCTCACCACTGAGAACCATCCTTCTTAATTCAAATTTGCATCTCTGTCTATCACCAGTTACTCCTTTTTAAAACTTGATAGATCTTCTTACAATAGGATTTCCTTGCTTGAGAAAGAGCGAGCTGTCTGTGGTGTAGGAGCTTTGTGAATTCTCTGCGCCCTTCATCCGCTCAATCAAACCAAAAGTTTTTTAAATATTGTTTTGCTAAGTTCTGTGTTGGCTTTAACAGAAACATTCTGCTTCAATGAATATTTATTTAGGTATGTAACAGGCAGAAGTTGCAGTTAATTTTCTTGTATTTGTAAGCTTTTTCCCAAACCAGTGTAGCACATCAGTGTTAATAAGTGAGCAAAATGCAGACCTGTCTGTCCCAGACTCTATTCTTTGAACTGGGTTTCTGTTTCTGATCCTCTTGTTACTTCTGTTGCTGTTATTGCTGCTGCATCCATTTCAAATGTTTATTGCCTTTGAGGTTTTGCTGAGGAGTGCCACTGAGTGACTGTGACAAACTTACTCTGCATGTAGTCAGGATAAACTCAAAGTAGTTTGTAAGAATGCTTGCAGCCTGTATTGGTAAGGGGACTGTTGCTAGAAACTCATTACTTTTAGTGAAAAAGAACTCTGTGACTAAACTGTGCTATTTTTTCCCTATTCTCTCAGTTAATGTAGTAATTGATACTCTTAATGTAAATGTTAGAGGCAAGTTTTATCAATAAAATCCAAGCTAATTTGTTTGTTTGCTTTTAAATTTCTTGGATCATGGAAGGTAGCACAGTATTTCTTTTTGTGCGGTGATTCTTTAGAGGAACGTTATTAAAGGGATGGAATTTAAGTATTAAGGATATCTGTGCATTCAAATTTCTTTCAGTATGCTTATCAACACATTCTTCTATTTTTATAGACTTAATGCTCTTGTCCTTGGTGGCAGCTCAGGATTTATTGAGATCTATGCTTATGGCATGTTCAAGATTGCTACAGTAACTGGGGTACGTTTAGTTCCTTTCCATATTTTTTCTTCATAATATACCAAACTACAGCTGAATTGAGTCAAAATATACATATGCTTACACATAAGTGAAAGTGGACTGCTGAATTTTAAAGAAACAAATTGATTGGGTTGTTGGTTATTGATGGAAAGAAATTGTAACTGGGAAATTTAACATCTCGTTTCAAAGTTCAATGTTAATGCACAATAAAAAGAGCAGATTCATTCCTTAGCAGTAGCTGAAAATTAGACTTTGTTTTTACGTGTCATTGAACACAGTCATCTTTATATGTCAGTGTGTTAGAGCAGTAAATATGTCTTAGAGGAAATGAAATGTTTTATTAACTTGTAAACTGGAATCTTTCAGGTGGCAGGTTCTTGTCGTGGACTATGTTTGTCTAGTGATTTGAAATCACTGTCAGTTATTACAGAGATACAAAGCTCTTCAGACAGCGAAGCAGAGATAATGTATTTTCAGGCAAGTAAACTAATTTTAAAATGTTTTTTAAAAGTAAAACTGCTTTTAAAATTACATTCTGGTGGCTTTATTGCTTTCCCATTATTTGCAGAAAAAACGAATTACCAGTTCCAGCCTTTCTGAAATTCACCCCAGTTTAGCTTTTGAATTTATGATGTTAACATGCAGTTTCCCTGATGAGACTGATGATGGTGATCTGAGGCTTTCTTTCAAAATACTACTTTTAGAATAACATTAATTTATTCAGTTACAGTTACAATGATGCAGATTTTCTTTATTCTGTACACAAAGGCGTAACAGCAATGGTTTCGATTATCCTGTCTATCCAGAACAGTCATCCTTAAAACTATTACTGTTAGAACTCCAAAATGTGGAACCTTATCAGGGGTTTTTATAGATGTATTAAAAATAATTATTGCTTCTTTGAATTAAATGTATTTTCCTCTTAAGATCAACCTTAAGGAAATGAGAACTGAGAGATTTTCTGTGGGTCCTCCCAATGTGTCTTTTAATTTCTGTAATCTATATATTGTTAAAAGACAAATAATCTGTTAACTGTTGCTTGTTTCATTTGTTATAGTTGGACACTAGTCTATTATCAAGTTACTTACCTGAGGTAACTCGAATGGCCCGGAAGTTTACTCACATTTCAACTCTGTTACAGGTACAGTTGTGTTGCACCATCCTTTTAGTCTTGTAGTTCTTGCAAGCTTTGACATTCTAATGCAAGCGAAATAAATGTTTTCTAGTAAGAAGCTTGAGTTAGTTTTAAGTAAATGTAGACCTCCAATTTGCAATTCGATAATTATTTTTATATAAGATCTACAGTATATCTTCCCTTTGTATTGTAACATCCAATTTTTGAATATGTTGTCAAAGGGGAGAAAGGAAATAGTACTAATGCCAGTTTCTGTATTACAGTATATAAAGTTATCATTGACATGCATGTGTGAAGCATGGGAAGAAATACTGATGCAGATGGACTCACGACTAACAAAATTTGTACAGGTACTGTAGGATTAACCATCCTTTTGGAAAAACACTTTTTGCAGTAGTTCTGTTGTTCTTGTTACTCTACTGCATATCTTAATGTTTAAGCATGATGCCTCCAGATGACAGTCTCTAAGTTCGGAGACAGCCTGAAACTTACTGTCTGTCAAGTGCTCTGATGCTCATGGTACCTGTGTACAATCAAGCATGATTGCATTGTGATACTTCATTTTATTTATTCTGAGTTTTTAAAAAATCAACAGGTTGCCCAGCTGTTGGTCAGTTGCTTTCTATTTAAGATTGGGCTCTTTGTACTTAAGTAATTGATAAACTGATTGCTGTAATTGTTGAGTAACAACACTTACAACCTAGTTCAACAGAGCACATATAATTATCCACGTGTAATATGCTCTTGGATTTGCTTAAATTTTGTGTTCATTGACCATGGACAGAAGTTAGTGAATCATGTAATTTATTTATTTTTCAGAATAGATTCTTGGTGATGGCAAACTGCTTACAATTTTTATTGGGTAATGCAATTGAAAATAACTTGAAATACTAAAAATTCTCAGTGATCAGAAAATTTTCAGTGATCAGTAGTCTTATTTCAACATTCAAGGATGTGGGTGGGCTCTCTGAAATACTCTAACTGAAGTGTTTGTGAGATAATTTGGTAGCCTGGATTTAATCTCTTCACCAATCTATTTCAATCATTTTGACTGACAGGAAAAGAATACAACCACTTCTGTTCAGGATGAGTTCATGCAGCTGTTGTTATGGGGCAAAGCAAGGTAGTTGCTGTTGTTTTATCTGAGTATGCCTTTGCACTTGATGTTGAAACACAAAATTAAATGCCTATTTGGTTCTCTTCCCCACCTCCTTCAGTCTGGAACTTCAGGCATTACTAATGAACCAGCTGACAGTAAAGGTATGTTAATATTTTTTTAAACATACTAAACTTATCTATTCCAGTATCTTTTAATCATTTTTATGTTAATGAACATTATTATATGATTGTATTTCTTTGTTAACAGGGTTTAAAAAAACTTGGTCAGTCCATAGAGTCTTCCTATTCCAGTATACAGAAGTTGGTTATAAGTCATTTGCAGAGGTAAGTCACAGAATTTCCAAGGAATTATAGTTTAAATGGCATATAATATATTTTGCTAAAAGACAATATCCTGTATTGGTGGTGCTTTCTATGTAGGTGTGCGGCTTTGGAGACTGTGGTCATGGCATACTAGAGAACTATTTTACTTTTGCATAGTAGAGAACTATTGACATATTTTGAACAATCTCCATGATAAATCACCTGCAAATTGCTGCCTGGTGTGTTTTATAGGATCTATGGAAAATATTCATGCTAACTTTATGTGGTGTTTAAAATCATTGGGACAATATTTGCTTTTCTCTGAAGCGATACCTTACCTCTTGTACGTGTCAGACTACCTTGTAAAACTTTGAACTTTGTGCATTAAATGATAAAAATGTAGCATGCAGCAGAGCACTGAATTTCCAGAGGGTGAATAAAATATGCTTTTTCCCTCTGCCTTCCTAGTGGCTCTGAGGCACTGTTATACCACTTGAGTGAATTGAAAGGAATGGCTTTATGGAAACAAAAATATGAGTCTCTGGGATTAGATGCATCTGGAATTGACGGTACCGTAGTGTCTGTGCTACCTACCTGCTTTGATTTCACTTTTGAAAGCTTAATAATAATGGTTAGCCTTTTTTTACAGAGGCTATTACTGCTGTTGGTTCTTTCATCCTGAAGGCGAATGAGCTGCTTCAGTAAGTATAAAGTCTGGACAGTTTAAAAAACGTTTCTATTCAGTCTTGTATTGAAAGAGATGGATGTGTCTGGGAATAGAGGAAGTTGGGAGAGCAAGACTCCTCTGTTGGTGGTGAGCTTTCATCTTGTCTCACTGCTTGTCAGACTCATACCACAAGAATAGTCTTGAAATGTTGTGTTGGGCATTTTGAAAAAAAACTGGCAGTGCTTGCAGGCCTTTCTGTGGTGAAGATGGCACTTAAGCCTGGAGCAGCTTGTGACATTCAGATTTTGTAATTTCTTTTCTTGTTTCTTGTTTAGAGTTATCGACAGTAGTATGAAAAATTTCAAGGCATTTTTTCGATGGCTATATGTTGGTAAGATTGATAACATAGTAATCATCCTATATCTGTTTTATGTTGTAAGCATTGAAATGCAGGCAAGTAATTAGGCCAATCTTAGTTATAACTACCTATTTTTTTTCTATCATAGAAAATTTCTGGGCATGTAAAGGGATAGAGTTGATGAGGCAAGAGTAATTATAATATTAAACACAGATTATAAATTTGGTAGTTCTCAATTAAACTTAGTATATGTAGAGTGGGTTTTGTGTATACTTGACCTGTAACGCTGCTCCAAACTGTTTTCTGCTTCATGATGAATTTGCTGGTCTTGATTTGGAGAAAAATGAAGGACTTTTTTTAGTCTTAGTTTGAAGTATAGCCTAATTCTCTTTTACTCTGTTACTTGCTGTTTTCTCCTGTGACAGCCTAGTTACGTGTAAGGTTCTGCACAGATGTAAAACAGTCTCTGAATGTCCAGATGCACTTAGCAGCCATCTTCAGTTGTGTCTGGGTAGCTGCAGAGAAAATGTTAAAAGGAAGTGCAGAATGCTGTATTTTATCCTGCTTGTTTTTATAAAGTGTTTATGAACAAGTTTAGAACTTCTATTTGATCATTTTAGAACTACTTTACAAAACCTAAGTGATGTTACCAGATACTGTAAAAGCACCAGATATGCAGTGTTAGCACTTACTAGCAGGAATATAATAGTTCTAATTTAGAAAATTGCAGAAAGCACAACTATCAGAGTTCTTTGTCATAATGTTATGTTCACTGTGTTTGGTTTCAAACTAAACAGAGAACTTTATCCAAGCCTTGCTGATTTAAAATTGCTCCTGTGCAATTCTCTTAAAACACATTATTCTGAGCATGAGTGTTTTAATGTATTTTACATATATCCATTTTACTATTCTTAGTATGGATATGAACAAATTCTTATGAGCCCTTTTCATAATAATTTTGTCTCAGTCTCATACAGGGTAGAATGCAGTTGGAAAAGATTAAAGATACAAATTCTTGAAAATTTGTAATGTAACCTAGTGGGACTAGTGAGACTTAATTTCAGTCTCAATTTGTAATTCTTCATTCCCGACTCTTTTGCTTTTGATAAATTAATCTTTTCTAACAGCAGCAGCTTATTACATAGACATGAAAAACTAAGAATATTAGGAAAACAGTATTAATGCAGTAAGAATATAATTTTTCCCTCAGCCATGTTGAGGATGTCAGAAGATCATGTACTTCCAGAGCTAAACAAGGTAATAGTAACATTTTCTGATAAATGGTGATATCCTCCTCACCTTGAAAGCAGAATTAAAGGTTTCTTTTTGTTCCAGAACTTAGCGGATAGTGTCTGTGTCATTTTTTTGAGAAAGTTGATGCTTGCACATTCACACTAACATGCTGTTGTGCATGAATTACTTTTTCTGTTTTCCTTGTTAACACTACTGTATTTAGTACACTGTGCATGCAAGGCCTCTGAATAGCAGCCCTTTATGTGCCCTAAGTGACAAAGTTAACCAGAGTGAGATTTTAATGTCTTTATCAATGCCCCAGTAGAGGAGAGGGAATATGTAATAACACAATAATATAATAATACCTGCATTGGCTTTGCAGCCACCATCACACTGCCCTCACTTCAGGGCAGAGATACCTTCCAGAAATAAATAGGCCAGAGGAATGGACAGGTAGGGACCTCCTGCAGTTCATCAAGAACAAAATGCAAGGTTCTGTTGTGGGGTGGGTTAACCCCCTGTGACTGCATGGCTGGAGCCTATGTGGCTGAGAAGGTGTCAGCTCTGCCAAGATGATGTGGGATTCACTGGATGCGAGCTGGGCATGAGCCAGCAGTCTGCCCTGATAAAGGTGGGCAGGGGTGACCAGGGCTGTAGTAGTAAGAGCATGGCCAGGAGTTCAAGGGAAGTAGTTACTGTCCGTATTTAGCACTTGTCAGATTGCATTTCCAGTTTGGGACCATCCTGTACAAGACAAACAAGAATGGTCTGGGATGAATTCAGCAGAGCACTCCCAAGCAGATTGGAGGCTGGAACATTTGCCCTTTGAGCACAGGCTGAGGAAGCTGTGCTTGTGCAGCCTATAGAATGTGTGTTCTGTGCTCATTGAAAGGTATTTCTTACCCTTTGCTTTTGTCACTGTTTTTTTTTCCTTTTAGATGACTCAAAAAGATATCACATTTGTTGCTGATTTTCTTACTGAGCACTTCAATGAGGTAAGTGGTTCTGGTTTTCCAAGTATATCATTTGACTGTATTTTTGCTGACAAGAGCTGAGTCTGAAAAATGTTAGAATAGAATAATTTGATCATCTTTTTGTTCACTACTTCTCATTAACTTTGTGTTTAAATAATGGGTTTGTTTGCATTATTTTTTTAGGCACCAGAACTTTACAATCGTAAAGGAAAATACTTCAATGTGGAAAGAGTTGGCCAGGTAAAGACCTAAGGAATAAATGCAAAAAGAATAAATGAGAAAATCCTTAGACAGAGAAGTTTTTAAAGCTGTGTCCATTTTTCTTCCCTGGCCTGTTTGCTCTGTGTTGCACATACCAGTAATGGTAAAAGAGAGTATTTTAATTGTTTCCCCTTTTTATTAGGAAAACGAGGGTTTAAAACCATGCCTTGTAGTTTCACCTTGCACATGCTGTATTTTTAGGAAAAGACAAAAACATTTTGCGGCTGTAGTAAAACTGTTAAAAGCCAGCTTCAGTAAAACTGGTATATTTATTGTCTTTGACATTAAACACTGGATTTCAAAACTGATTTTAAAAATCCGTTTCTTAGGGAAATAACACCATGTGATCTTAAACAATAGTTGATTTTTCTTACTGTTTCTAGATGGGGTGGAATATTTAGTTTTAAGGCTATGGCATGTTAATTCAACAAGAAATGTTTAATATACTCGCTAGGGGCAATAGTGAAGGTGAATTCTAATGTTCCCTATTCTTAAATTGCGGTCTTAAAAACATGTGTTTCTCTTCTAGTACTTGAAAGATGAAGATGATGACCTTGTATCACCACCTAATACAGAGGGAAACCAGTGGTTTAACTTTCTGAAAGATAGTACTCATCTTAAAGGTAACGTGCTTTAATTAAAAAAAGAAGTGAATGCAAGATATATGTAGAATGTAACAAATGTAGAAGAGTTATCTTTCTTCATGCTTACGAGTTACTTCTGTAGTGTTACTCACTGGTCTTTGTCCGAGTAGAATAAAATAAATGTGCCTTGTTATTTTGCAGAGGGTTTATGTAGCTGCTTACCCAGTTAATTACCATTTTCTGGATATTGGGAGTTCCCCATCTTTTCTGTACCAGTTTCAGAAGAGTTGGCTTGGAAGGAATCCCAGAAGATGTCTGTTTTAGGATATCTTAATTCCAGTTCAAGAAAGTAATAGTTATGCTGAGGTTATATGTGGGGGAAGTGTCCTAGCTTGTTGTCTTTCACTGGAGTCCGTTCTGTTAACTAGCGGTGAAAAAGAAGTAAGAGACTATAATGAGCAGATGGTGAAAATTATTCTACTTTAACTTTAGAAACCATAAACTGTAAAACCTTGACACCATAAGTTGTCGTGTAATAGAATTTGCCACAGTTGCCTTTTTCTGCTTATTCAATTCAATAAAAAGGGGGGAAATGGTAGCATTTTTGTTTGGAAAATAGTCTTCAGAAAATCTGGTTTTAGAGATAATAATGGTGTAATATGTTTTTATAGACATACAAGCATTTTTTAAATTAACTTTATCTGTTTACAGAAAGTCCACTTCTGTTTCCGTACTATCCTGAGAAATCACTGCATTTTGTCAAAAGGCAAATGGAAGGGGTCATTGATCAGTGTTTACAAAAGCCAGCAGTAAGTTCAGTTTTTATAAATGATAACTTTCTTTTAGGGACAGTGGTCAGCTGAAGGTAGCAGTCATGCTTAGCGAGGCCTGAAGCTTTAATCTTTGCTTTTGAGTGCCTACAACTTGGGTATGGTCCAATTTCACCACTGCTGGAATGTCTCAAGCCTTTGGTTAGGGAAAGCATAGTGGGGGATTTTTTTGTTTAACATGTTCTGTTCTCACATTATGGGGATCTGGTTTTAATGTTAATTATGTGTGTGTATGTGCTGTGTACCAGATAACTGTGTTAGCTGGCAATACATTAGTCTAATATGAAGAAACATGAAACAAGAGTATGAAGTGACAGTAGTGTTTGCATTAGGGATGTTTATTCCAGAATAAATATTGGTGGATTTTTCTTTCAGATGTACTCAGAGGTTGTTGGTTGGTTGGTTGGGGTTTTTTTATCTTAAAAACATGTATAATTATGAATAATTGCCTGTATTTTATGGCTTATTTTTATTATATTTGTTAGGATGTAATTGGAAAGTCAGTGCATCAAGCAGCCTGCATGTCTCTCTACAAAATTTCTCAAAGGTATTTCTTTACTAAAAGCAACCAAAGAAATGTGCAACTAAAACTCATGCATAAGTAGCATTTTATAACCTGTTTTGTCTTTCCTTTGCAGTGAAGATTCCACACCTCAGTTATTTAAATTACCATTTCTGTAAGTATGCTGCTATTCCTTGTTCCTTGTTGTTTACCAGTTATTAAAACTTGATCTAAATTTTCATTTCTTCCCCCACATTGCAGGTGGAACGACAAAACATCTAATTTACATTATGTTCTCTTCACCATGTTAGAAAATTCTATTTCTAAAATACACATTTTGAGGAGACATACTGATACTTCCAGGTAAGACAAAAGAGGGAAAAAGTAGTCTGTGAGCTTTGCCACGTTTGTACAGGGACAGTTACAATTTAAATCTATTTGTAAAAATAAGGAATGAGTACCATGAATACAGTCTTTCTTGGATACTAGAGAAAATGAGGAGTACATGAAGAAATGCAGCAGGAAACTGCAGCAGAAGTTTGTGTTGTATTAGACTCAGAAAATCTAATCTCAAGACCCAAGATGGTTCTGGGATGAGGAAAAAATCAAACTCATTTAGATTGCTGCTCACAGAATTACATATTTGTGCAAACCTCTGAAAAATTACAGAGAATCCCAGTTCCAGTGTTGCTTTGTCTTACTTTAAATAGTATTCTTTGATTAACATCTTACAGTCAGTAATTTAATACTTTTAGAAATATGGGGATTGCACTCACAGGTGCATAAAATAGAATGCATTTCTTTGGGGTGTGGATCTGTGTACCTTCAGAGTTTCTGTGTCCTCAGTGTGATTTGTCACGGCATGGTTGTGCTGATACAACTGTTGAAGCTGCATTCTGTCAGTGGGATGGCTGAAATGAGCTGGGTTTAAAAACAACAAAAACTCCTCCTCTCTGTAAAAGACTGATTTTTATAATCTGTGTCATTTAATTTGAGGAGACAATGAACTGTGATGGGATGGGAATTTGTAAAGCAATTTTACTGCTAAGGAAAGCACATGGTAAAACTATCTTTTGTGTTTCCAGTTGACAGCTGCTGATGACAGATTTACTGCCCTGTGGTGACTTCTAGTTCCTCCCTCACTGATACCTGAAACAATCTAATCTCTTTTGCTGTGGAGTAACAAGTAACATAATGAACATGAGACTAGGACAGTTGAGCCAGGAGTTCAGCAAAGAACAGTGTCCCATAAGCCAGATGTAGTTTTCCATTTGACTCCATTAGTCACATTTTTCTGAGGAGCAGAAGAATTTAAAAGGTTCCCATCCGCCAATCATAATTTTGGCATGTAGCCATGTACTGTGCTAAGCTTAGATAGGCTTACACCATCTTTTACTGTGGTTGCCATGAGAGATTTTGGATTCTCTGTGAAGGGAAAATTTTTTGTCACTGAGATAATTAATTCTGTTGTTCTAGGTCTGTCAGTAATGGGATTCTTGCAGTAGAGTTTGGAAACTTCTTGAACGGCAGTATAAATGAGAGCTCAGACTCCAGGTCAGTATATATGATTTTTCTTCCAGATTGCTGAGTTAAAGATCATATTTCCTAGTGTTTTTTTTGCATTAAGTTGACTTTGAAGTTAACTCACCTGGGTGAATCAGGTTGTAAGAAATGGCACAGGTGCATGAAGCTGCAGGGTCGTGAGAATCTTACTTTGCGCTTCATCTCAAGATCAAGTAAATTTTAGTTTTCCAGTTGAAAACTGAAGCTTTAACACATCTGCAAGAAACAAAGCTGGCTGGAAACAAGTATTGTTTATCTCTGTGATGTTCTTTAAGTAAGGTAAGACTTGATAGGCCTGAATGTAGCCATCCTACAAGGCATACAATAGACTAGTCCTTTTCATGTAGAAAGGCCAGATATGGTTTGCCCTCAGTACCTTCAGCTGTATTTCTAAATTTTCTTTGGTGTTTATGTTTACTGTTTCTTATGTTTGATCTGAAATGTGAAGATTGCTAGTAAGTTTTTTTGTGACTTGCTTTCTTTTCCCTCTTCAGAATAATTTTTCCTGCATGATACAGGAGTCTGCCAGGTTATGGCTATCATTCAGTGTCATAGCTGCACAACTGGCCTGTTTTATTATTTACAATAAAGCTCATTGTTAAGTACTGAATATTTTTTAACATGAGGCTGTGCAACTTTAGAATATTTTAGTTCTGCATTCCTTTATATTGCTTGATTCTCTTTAAATTATTTTCCTATAGATGCTACAGTTGCTTGGATGCTCACTTCTATGATGATGAAACTGTAACTGTAGTTCTGAAGGAGAGTGTACAACAAGAGGGGAAGGAGAGAGTCTTGGCTCAGCTGCCTTTATCTTCAGTATATATGGATGAGGACCAAGATAGGAAATTCATCTGGGATTCTATGGAAAGGTATTGAAAACTTTGAAAAAAAACTGAAAATGTAGAACTGAAAAGCAAATTAAGCAAATATTAGAATTGTGTGCAGTTACTCATTCTTTGTGTGTGTGTAAATATTTTAAAGACACAAACTCTTTTTGTGCAGGGAGAGTAGGATGGGGAAGATGGAAGCTTCCTAAATGGTTTGTTTTTTTGGTTTTGGGATGCTGGTTTTGGGTTTTTTGATACTGATGCTACATGTGTAGCATGGCTGTCATGAAATGCAAGGATCAGCTGAAGACACCCTATAGAATCAGAAATGTTTCTTTCTTTAGAAGATGCTGACTTTGCTGGTTAGAATGCTTCAATTTAGGATGTTTTCAGCATATCTTCTCTTATATCTCTGCCATGTAATAAGACTACAGAGGTATTTCTTCATCTTTCCCTGGTAGTCACCCTTACAAATATTGTCAGCTTAACCTTAAAATATCAGAACTGGTACCGCTGTCTGCATTGGCATAGGTAGAGGAGAGCATCTGGTGAAAGTGAACACACACACAAAGGCCAGTGTAGTTCAAGCAGTGAATCCAATCTTTTAGTTGTTGTGTCTCCCTTGCTTTTACTTTTCTCTCATTCTTCTCTGGTGGTTTGCTTAAGATGCATTTTTATTGCAAAATAAAGAGCCATACTGAACTGCAAATTAATTTTTTTATGCCACAAAGATACTGTGTATTGAAGAATGAACAGAAAATATTAAGAGCAAGTTCAAACTAATCCTGGCTGCTGTAATAGATAAGGGAGTGTCTTCGTACAATCCCTGTGAGGGGGGTAGTGATGCATATCTGAAAGGTCAAGGAGGCCAAAGTTCTGTGTAAGGGGAGGCACTGCATCCAGGACTGCGTTCGGAAACTCCTCTTTGTGCAGAGGAGAGATTTGAAGGAAAGCCACCCACATCCTCCTGCCATAGCTGTTTCTTGTGGGAAGATCAGACTTCACAACTCCCTTCTCACCTGCTATGATATTTTTAATTCAGTTGGAACATGCTGTGTCTCTACAGTTGGATCTCCTGCTCTAGAGTATCTGTAGCAGCATTATGATGGTTTCAGAGGCTTATATGCTTGTTGCATATGATGAAATTTAGACATAAGAAACTGGAGGCTTTTCTTAGAACTACAGTTGTTTCTTGTGAACCAGCTTTGCTTTTTTCCTTGCTATGTACAGGCTGGATGAGCGAAGCAGTGAGATACCCACACGTACTGTCTTCTTGGAGAATCAGTGGAGAGTGCTGGAGAATATGAAAGCTCAGTATGTTTCTGTGAATGGCATTAGAAAAGTTTCTTGTGTGGTAAGTGCAGTATCTCTGAAGAAGCCTGTCAGCTGTTAAAGAAAATATGCTGACTGAAGTGGTAACCTAAAAGTTACCATATTTTTTTTTTTTAACAAATAGATTATTTTCTCATAATCTGCTATAAGAGTGTCAGGATACAGTCATACCTGTCTAATAGCACAGGATGGAAAAACTTTAACAGATGGTAATCGATCTGCTTGCTTTACTTCTGAGCCTGTAGAGCAATAAAAAAGTTGCTAATTCCCTTAAAACCTCCATTTCAAAGATAAAGGCTATTTTCAAAGCTAGTGGCTGACAATTAGAATGCTATTGGTATTTTTAATTATTTAGTCACTAACAGGAACTTCTTACTGTCTCTATAGCTAAGTTCAAACCTCCGCCACGTCAGGGTGTTTGAGATGGATGTAGAGGATGACGGGGAAGTTGAGGAAGAAGAGGAAGAAGAAACAAATCAGATTGCAGCTGGGGAACCTGATGAGTCAAATCAGTCGGCAGATGGCCAGGACAATGTGTGTGATGCATCTGCTGAAGAACTACCTGATGAAACTGAAGAACACGAGACAAGTCTGGATCCTTGAAATAGGTTTTGATAATAGTAAAGGGACAGGACTGAACTGTAAATACTTTTTTTAATGGCACAGAGAAATTTTGTATTGAAGAATGAACAGAAAATATTAAAAGCAAGTTCAAACTCATCCTGGCTGCTATAATAAGCAGGGACATTATTAATACAGTCCCTGGGATTGGGGCTGATACATTTGAAAGGTTGACTAGTTAGAAGGTAATCTGACTTCAGGCTGCTGAGATGATGGATCCTGTACCTCCTCAAGCAGCTGAATCAAGTTGGAATTCTGTATTGCTTCTCAGCTAAGACTGTGTTCTAGAGTACCTTTATTGACTCTATTTTGTCTGGCACATAGTTTGGTACCAGCTTAAGCTTTGAAAGCTTTTCTATTTGCCATTTTTAATAGGTGAGGAGAAAAAGAAATACCAGCTGAGGTTTTTGTAGCTAGGCCGTTCAGTCCCAAATACCGTTGTATAAATTTGTGTATAAAACCAGCAAAACTTGGAACCTAATTCTTTGCTTCTCAGACTTTTGTGTTCTAGTAATGGGTATGAAAATGTCCTGTAGAACTAAAACCTAAGATTGCAAATCAGTGTAAGACTTGTTACACAACAAAATTTAGCAACTGTTAATTAAATACGTAGTTTTAAAAGCTCTTTGGATAACATCTGTCCTTGGTAACACAGCATTTTGATCTATGCAGTTCTTAAGTCCTCAGTGCAATTTGTGTGTGCACAGTGCATGATTTGTCAAATGTTTGCATGTCTCAGCCTGCCTAGTTTCTGTGAATTTGTTCCTGAGAGCCTGTCTTCTCAATGTGGAATTTTTTGTAATGAAAAATTTCAACAAAGAGTATATTTTTTATTCTGATTTGGCCTTGTATGTCATGCATAGCCCTCAGCATAAACATGTTACTTGCAATTTATATATTACTGTAGGCATGGTGTAGTGCTAAGCAGAAGAAACTAGAAACAGCATTTAGAAATCTAAAATGTTTTCTTTTCCCCTACTAGCTGTCATTCTTAACTGACTTAAAACTCAGCTCTTTGAATGCACAATGCTGCTAAATGCATGAGCTTCCTTCAGAAGAGTGAGTGTACCTTGTATCTGTGAAGAGGACCAAGATTCCATTCTGTGCTTTAAAAATAAATATTTTGAAATTGCTATTTGGCATTGCAAAATTCAAATACTAAACTTATCGTCTTGTTTTGAAATATACAATTTTTAAGTAACTTTTTTTAAGTGGACTTCTGAAGGTTTTGAACTGCTTGGGGGAGACCCTGGTAAAACAAGCTTTCAGTTTTGAAAGAGACGTAAGTTTTTCCCTTTCCTAAGAACCTCATTGAAAGCTGCTTGCTGTTGATCATTCTCATCCAAGAGATGGTCACGTTGCAAGGCACAGCAGAAATGCCCATCCAGAAGTGCCGTGATTTTCTGTGTCGAGCAGTTAACTCTTAATATGAAATTGCTGTTATAACAGAGCCCAGTCAGCTTAAACCTGGCCTTGTGTTCTTCCAGGAAACTTTTGCTTCTGATCTAACTTAGAGTTGTCACATCAAGGGCTTAGAAGTAATTGTTCTGCTCTGCTTTGTGCTAAGTAGTTTTAGTCCATGGGCATATGGAAATCTGATCTATCCTGCCCACAGTAGTTCCTAAATTTGTGTTAGTAGCAAATGTGTCCCATGTCACACGGGCATGTCTTTCAGATGTCTCGCTAAGGCTATTCTGTGCACCTTTCTAGTCCAGTCTTGGATAAACTCGAGTCACTGGGAGCTTTGTGTCTGGCTTGGATAAGTCCATGTGCACATTCTACATTTCACAGTGACACGATACAGACACACCGGTGGTCAGTACTTCTGAATGCATTGCGGATTCCTTCTGACAAGCTTTTTTAAAATTTACTTTGCTGCCAGATTTCTGTAATAATAAATATGTCAGTAACGTGTTTATGCATCTGTTTTCAAAAGGGTGATAAGAAGTACTAGATCTAGAAGTATTTTAGGATTTTGGTGGTGTCTGGGTGTGGTGGTTTCTCACTTGCCATTTTGATCTCTTATCTCTTACGCTAACTGAAGGCTCAGTCAACCTTTTTCTGTGGGGAGTTGTCATAATTTACTGATAATTTTGTAGTTAAAAAAACTGCTATATTCTCAGCAAGCATGCACACAATCCGCTCTGCAATACACATCTTTAGGTCTCTAAGAAACATTTACTGCTGCCTCTTTTTTAATATCTGTTTGTTTTGTACTTGGCATTACTATTTTTTTTTTAAGATCTTATGCAACTTTTATTTTCTGCTCTTTACCTGTGTAATCCCTTTTCCAGACCTTTTGCCCATACCTTTTCTACCCGATCTCTTCAAAGTTTGCCTCACTGTGTGTGCTTTGGTCTCTCACCAGCTGGTGCTGTTTTGCTCCACAACCTGGACATGCTGTGGTACCATTGCCTCCCACTTACATGGATTTCATGGCACAGTTGCACCTTCCTTTGTAAATAGCCACTTGAGCTGCTGGAAAAGACAGGAGATGGATGTAGAGCAATAATGAACAAAAGCTTGTTTATTATTGTTATTTTTGCAGAGGGGACAAGGGATGTGTAGCTTTGTAACAAAAGCTACAGCTGGTCCTAATGCTCCTTGACTTAGAAAAACCTACTTAAAAAAAAACCTTAAACCCCATTTGTAAACCTTGACAAAATGGGAAAGCCATCTCTGTAAGCATGGAAATTCCTTAGTATGTGTCCTGTGTTTAGTATCTGTAGTCAGAATTGGTTTATGTGTCTTGTTACCTCCTGCAGTAACATCTGTGATCCCTCATGCTACCTGGAACTAGCTGTTGCTTTTGGAGTTGTGGCTATAATCTGATGTCTTGCTTGACAAGCTGGTTTAGGGGAAGAGCTGGCTTAGCTTGTGCCATGGAGCAATGGTGGCAGTCTAAGAAGCCCATATTGGAGAGGGGAAGGAAAACTTCACCATGGATCAGTTGATAAAGCAGTAGGAAGAACAAGAGAGGCAAAATGACATAGGGATCTCTATGGAGAATGCCCTGTTGAGGAGCTCCAAGAAAAAAGCCAAAACTACATACCACCTCTGTAAGCTGAAGAGAAGAAATGCCACTTATAGGTGAATAAAATGCATTTAATTTTTCCTTTAGGTTAAGTAATGTTGCTGCAAGGAAATCAGCACATGTAGACCATTGGTGCCAGCAAAGTCCAGGGTTGAAGGAAGTTGCAGTGGGACATAAGGGCCCTGTGGTGTTTGGCATTCTGCCCACAGGGGGTGTTATGGCTTCTGCTCCCAGCTGGCAGCATCACAGCTCTGCAGTTGTGTAATCATGCCTGCTCCTGGTTTTATGCAGTTCTCACACTTAACCTACAGGATAAAGTAAAGAATCCTATCAGGTTTAATTCTGACAGCTCCCCCCAGGAGCCTTACCTCCCACAGTGAGCCTGTTCTTGCTGACAACATAGTAGCTGGTGTCCCTTTTCTCTGTGTTGTCAGAAGGAGTCCTGAATTTTGTGCAGACTACTTCGGCATGCACATTCAGGTGCTTGTGAGTATGTGGATATGAGGGTGTGAGTGAATGAAATCGGTTTTATATTAAAATGAAATTGGCTTCCCTTACACTGCCTGGATTTATGGTTTGCTATGTTGATTACATAAGAAATAAGGACAAAGAGAGCCAGTGCTTTTTAAAATTTGAAAGGATGGACCCAGTCTAAAGGGAGTATTAAGGAAAAGTGGAAAGAAAGAATGTTTGCTGGATGCAAACATTTTTAGCAATGTATCTGATGCCTTCTCCCAGGAGCTGTTTAAGATCAGGTTGGATGGTGCCCTGAGAAACCAGACAAAAGGAGTGGCATCTCTGCCCATGGCAGGGGTGTTGGAACTAGATGATCCTTAAGGTCCCTTCCAACCCAGACCATTCGATGATTCTATGATTTTGGAAATCTTAAAATACCAGTTCAGGGTTTAGGGGCATGTTCATTTATCTGTGGTATCTATTAATGATTTTTATGCTTAATTTAAATTGAGGGATCTGATGGCTTGCTTAGGAAGAGTAACACTGAGAGTGGGTTTGGCTTGATTTTCAGGGACATGATAGAAATTGCAGCCAGAAGAGAATGAAGAGACATTCTGTCCCCACTTTCCTGTCTCCAGTGCATTTTATCTTTGTAGATTACTGATATTTCCTTGACCTGAACCTTGATTGCTCAGTACTGAGAGTAGGAAAAACCTTATCTGTCACGGTTGAGTATATCAACATTTGATTGGCACAATCTCAGCTGTAGCCAAAGTCCTGTGCCACCCTGTCCTTAACCCAGCAAAACCCATCAGGGTTAGCCTTTGGTTCTAAAGTCCTGGTTGAAGGAGCTCCCCCAGCAAGGGAGACTAGTTCCCTCCTCTCCTCCCTCCTAGCTTAATACTGGGCTACTCGTAAAAGCAACTTGAAAGATGTCAGTAAACATGCTCATCTGATTTACTTCATAACATTAACAGGAGAAATCTGCGTGTCTTTGCATTCAAAGAGGAGTGGTAAACAAAATCAAGAAAGATGTTTACCATTTGTTGAAATGAAGTGCATCAGCAAAAGTGCCAATTACATACTTTGCAGAACAAATCCAGCAGGAACTCTTAATTGCAGAAGCTGTCTCTTAAAGTGAAGCTGTGCCAAAGTCTCTGTAGCCATGTTGGAACTGGGTTGCCTCAAAAGGAACCAAGGCAGAACTTCAAAGCAAGTGTATCCCTGCTAATTATAGGTGCAGGGAGGGGAGAGTGTCCCAAAAAATTGTAAGTGAAATTTACCCCTTCCATTTTCCCTCAATGTTTATTGACTATGTTTTTCTTTTCCTGTGTCACTAGAGACTCTCAGATTTAAGGTCCTGTAATAGACCTAAGTTTTCCTTTCAGTTTCTCTGCTTGCATTAGAGATTGCTTTACTTTTTATTCCATGTCTTTCAGATGTGCTAACAGGCATGTACTCATGGCAGCAGTACATGCAGGGCAGCTATTGCTGCGTTGAGTTTGTAGTCTGAGTTGAATTTGACTTTCTAGAGTGGGATTGTCCAATCTTTCATGGACCGCTTTCAGTAAAACACCAGCAGCACTAATTCAGTTTGTTGTGGCTGCCTCCCCTTTCTATTGCAGGAAGTATACACAGGGAGTACTGCAGAGGGGAAGAATTGTTCTGAGTGCAGTCAGATCTGGCTGGAAGTGACATTGCTGGCTTGCCGGGTCAGGTTCAAGTTGGGCAAGGTGAAGTCTGTTTTAATTGAACAGCATCCTTCAATGTTTCTCCTGTCCATCTGTTGTTCTGGTTCCTGGGTGGGACTTTGCTGTGTCTGTGGGTGAAGAGCTGTGCTCTGCCCTGCAGCTCCAAAGCTGTGTTAGTAACGGGCTGAACTCACAAGGGAACTTCTATATCCTCAGGCTGTTTCTGAGTGTAATGTTTTGTTCATGCGAAAAGCTGCAGGTGACTTAGTGAACAAAGTAGCCACCTGCACATATCTGCAAATGCTTTTAACAGAAACCTGTCTCCAGTGTTCTCAGTTCTCTCTCAGACTGGGATCCTTCAACAGCATGAGACTGGACTGGACTCTTTGTGCACATTTTGTGCCTTGGGGAGATAACCAAAGTTTGTATTCAAGTGTCAATATTTTAAAACAAGCTATTGAGTTTACATCGGAGAAAGGTTTAAGGTTTTATTCTTGCTTCCCTTTCAAAGGACTCCAAGGAAAGTAAATTCAGACCAAACCAGCTTGACTTCTGCAAAATCAGCACTTGGTGGGTGTTCAGCAAGGTCCAAATTTATACCCTGTTTTGAGTATTACCAGTTATGACAATATTTTTTATTACATTTTGATGTCATGTTGTTTTGAACATCTTAGGATGCTTGAAGTACAGAATCATAGAATCATGAAATGGTTTGGGTTGGAAGGGACCTCAAAGATCATCTAGTTCCAGCCCCTTGCCATGGGCAGGGACACATTCCACTAGACCAGGCAAATGAGAGCAACTTAACTTTATGGAGCTCATTGGAAGGGGGATTTTTAGTGTGTAACTTTTTGTTTTCTGGTTTGGTTTCTTCTTTAAAATCCAAATGGCTTTTTATTGGCCATTATAGCTTCATTTGTGATCTAGGTTTATGTATTTATAGCATGTGTGTTTTATCAGGTAGTTTTGTGACTTCATTTTCAAATGTACTGTAAGGGAGGTGATAGCTTTAACAACCATTAAAAGATATTTGGGGGGAATTTTATAGCAAACTACTGTGACTATCTCATAAATCAAGTATGACTGGACTGAGGGAGGAGTTGAACAAGAGACTTGCAGGCGCTACACAGAACACCATTGATGTTTTAAGGGGATAGCATTTCTCCCTGAGTGCTCACTGAAGACTCCTCACTTTGCTTTGGTAACTACATTATTTTTCCAAGCCCTTCATTATTGTCTTCTTTTTTGTTACCATCACTTCTGGAATGAATTTTCTTACTGTTCCTTAGCTGATCTATTGTAAAGTCAGTATTGTTTATACCACTTTCTATCCAGCATAAGCTGCTCCAGGTATCTTTGATCACCAAAACCTTTCTGCTGCCTCTTCTCTAAAAGTAGTAGTAAACAATTGCTCAATTTAGATTCTGTGCTCAATTTAGATTCTGAAGAAGGTGCCAAACTAGGCAGTAAACTAAAGCTTTAGCACAGTATCATGTCACTAAGATGTCAGCACTGGGAAGTGATGCCTGTTGAGGTGGTTTACTGCAGCCCTGTCTACCAAGAGTGTTTTGTTTTATCAATCTCTTTGCCAAATATAGTCTCAGTTACTAGCCTTGTGTGTCAGCACTTCAACAACGTGGGAAAATCCCACCACCCTGCAACATGGTGAGGTCAGGAAGTATGACTGTAAGTTTTGCAGGATGAGAAGCTACTGGCAGGACATGGATCCTGCCACACGTTACCCTCCTGGTCTTTTATTCTTCCAACTCCTGCTTTAATAGCAGATTTTCTGCAGTGAGAGTCTGCTTCTCAAACCAGCTCCTAATAAGAGGTGGGAATTGGCCTGCTCTAACATCCTGGGAAGTTGCCCATAGGGAAACAGCAGTGGTGGAAATCCTGTACTAGTTTCTGCAGTCAGAGCACTGGATTGCTGTTGTCTGTCAAATCTTTGGCGACTGCTTCCACTGTACAGATCTCAATCTTATTTAGTCCTGTGTCAAACTTCATAGTTATTTACAGCAATCATAGAATCACAGAATAGTTTGTGTTGGAAGGGACATTAAATATCATCCAATCCCCACTGTAAGCAGGGACACCTTCCACTAGACCAGGTTGCTCAGAGCCCCATGCAACCTGGCCATGAACACTGCCAGTCATGGCGCACCCACAACATCTCTGGGCAACCTGCGCCAGTGCCTCACCACCCTCACAGTAAAGAACTTACTAATATTTCCAAGTACCACACATCACGATTGTTAATGTATTACATCATGGACTGTGATTTTTTTGTTTGTTTTTTGTTTAAATTCTCAGACTCCTCCTACATATTTAAAATCCCACAGAAAATGTGGGGCTGATGTAAGATGCTGTAGCTTCATGATAGTCAGAGGTCTGTTTTGAGATGTGAGAGCATGTATTAGTCATAGGTAGCCAGCAAAAATTTCAGGCATTGACTTCAAAAAGATACTCTTGCAGATGGCTTGTAAGCTGCATGGGTAACACCCTTCTTTCAACTTTGTTCACTAATTCTATAGAAAATGAAGAAAATATTATATGACAAAAACAATTAACCAGTATTTTTTTTTAATGCAGTAGGTTCCTTAATTAACTTAAACTTTTGGTTACAGGTAAAACACAGTTCTTTTTTTTTCCTGCATACTACATACTCATGTTCTCTAATTTTAACCCATGTAATAGTAAGGGCATGCTTCTATAACGGCATCATTGACGAAGCTCTTAATCTAATGTCTAATTTTAAACCCTTGCACTTCTACAATAGACAATTTTGAAAGAGCTAGTCGTTAACGTGATCAAGACTGCATTTTTTGTTTTCAAAGAACATCCTATTAGATCAGAATTGTGGCTTACTTTAAGAATAATAATTTGCGGGGTCTTTTCTCAGTTTATGGAATTGTTTTAAATAAAATGGGAAATATTTGATAGTGCCAGTTAGACTAAGCAGTGGGGATCAAAAAGGCATTTTCATTCTAGTGGGTTTTCCAAGTGTTATTTCAAAATATTTATCCAGAGTTCAGAAATTCTTTAAAAATAGTTTTTCTAAAGCAAGAAATAATTTGGAAGCTTTGAGAAGAATAGATAAGTGAGAACATCCCTGAGAAACGAAACTGCGTACAGTCTCTCTTCCCACGCATATGTTATCTACATTATGGTAAAAGAGTTTTTGTTCCACATGTTGCCATCCTCCCAGTGTCTTTCATTTCTCATTGTGATTCCTGATTATGGGATCACTTTTAGACATTTACTGAAGTAAAAATGTAAGGGAGGCACTATTTTTGTTACACATTGCTGGAAGTTGCTTCATTGTTTGGATGGAATTTACCTAATATTTCTCAGTCATGTAAACATTTGGACAAATATTTATAGTTTCAAATAACTCAGAATCATTTAGCTAATAGAAGAAAAACTTCTTACCAGAAAAAGCTGATTCTTTCCCAGAAGCTTGCAGCAAGGAATGTTACAGATCCCTGAAACACTCATTTGAGTTGCACGATCATCACTTGTGCTGCAGAGGCCTTCTGGAGACTGGAATTAGTAAATTAAGTCCTTTTTTCTGTGTTTCCACACTTTGGATTGTAAGTTTTTTAGTTTCAAGAGGAGTAGGAAATGCTTGTTCCTCTCATTATGTGTCCCTGTTTTTGAAGCTGTCATTATTTCATAAAATATAAACTACAGACCATCACAAAGACAAGATAAATAAGAAAAACTGTTTTTCTAATCAAGAAAATTCTGTTTGACTTGATATTTTGATAGGGAAGGGAAGAGAAAAAAACATATGTATGTATCAAATATGTACCAAGTTTTCAATTCTGTTGAAAAACAAACCCCAGTTTTGTCACTTGGGGAAAAAGAATGTACTGAAATAGCTTTCTTGTTTTTGCTTTTCCTTTAGCTAACAAAATATTTATCTATATTGTCTGTGCGTAACCAAACATGTGCCAGACAAAGGATCAGACACAAAGTAGGGTACCTATCACTTCATGTTTTCTACATACTCCCATAATTTTTAACAGTGGAATGTTTTTCAGAACAGGATTTTTCTGAGTGCCTTTGATGGAGGGGAAATATTTGGCTGAGAGGTTGTTTCTATTAGTGTGGGTGGGAAATAAGAAAGTCCACATTTGGGAGCGGATAAAAAATCCAAAAGGTCCAGTCATCAGTAATTTGGGCAGAGCATGGAGAGTGGGAGGTGAGTGTGAGAGGAAATGGGAGTGACAGGTGGAGACAATGTTGGGCAAAGCTGATGAGATGAGATCTTGTGCCTTGACAGTGTGAGCCAGTGAAGATTTCTGGAGCAGCTCCAGCTTGAAACATTCAAGAGGACATTCTGTGTCAGAGCAATGTGATAGCCAGAGAGCTGCTTCTTTTTTCTGGTTTGTTTCCACATTAAAAAATTGCAATTAAAAAAAAAAGTAATTAAGAAAAGAAAAAAAAGTAGTAATTTCCTTTAGCAGACTTCCATCAAGTAGGAGGTCCAAATGCCTTGCTGTTCTTATCAATAATGATACAGTTGTGTCAGCAATTCTGCAGATTTTTTTTATCTAACAAAATGTTAGATAAACTTGCTAAGGTGCACCATTTGCTGTAATGGAATTGTAGGCATATTAAAGGAGTGTAAAGCTGACCTGTATCTAAAAATAGAAGTTCCTGGCAGAATGCAAATGGAAATCTGCGTCATACATTTTTATTTGAACAAAACTAACTGTAAATCAGATATGGACATAAGAAAGGATTTGTCTTAAAATTAACACAGGATTCCTGTTCGAAGGACTTTATCTGTAAATCATGTCTGGACATAATGAAAGGTTTATTTTCAAACTATTGTAGGCAATTGCTGATAATACTAATGCAATGCCAAGTCTGTAATGCCTTTTAAAAAAATCTAGCTGAAGTTTTTTACCTATCTGAAAAAAAGTGAATTAAAATAAAGCATACCTTTTTGGTTTGTCCCAATATCTGCCCAGTACTGTTTCTAAATGCTAATAAGGCCATCTGTCATTAGCTTAGCTCAAAAGTGTCACATAGGCAGGTGGGGCTGTGCTTTAAAAGTCCTGTACTCTATCAATTAATTAAAAAAGAAAATCTAGACAGTCACCTTTATAATACAAGCAGTGACTTAACATAATCTTGCTTTGTGTCAATCCATTAAATGTTTATCGGCTAAGCTAAAGGCCTAAGTTCCTTTAGAAGTCTGGAGGGATGGATACAGACGTGGACCCACCAGTAAGATATGGCATAACACTGTAAGTGTTTGGGTTTACAAAAACAAGCTACTGGCTGCTGAGTGCCTTCGCGCAGGACTCGCAGCACAGGTACGACAGCCGCCCTGCAGTGAGAGCACCACAGCCCCGTGTGAGGAGGGCACGCTCAAGGGCAGCTTCTGTGAGATGCAGGGTGTGCCATAAATCCACACCCTGCCTCAGCTCACAGCAACTCATTTAGTAGTCATGTCTTCATATCTTTCCATCAAGTAGAATTGGTTTTGGTGAAAGAACAACCTGAACCTTCCTTTTAATATAATTCCAATGAGCACAGTGAGAATATGTACAGGAAAAAAACCATCCAGGACTAACTGGATGGTTCATGTGGCTCTGAGAGGTTCTGCACACCAGGAAGGTACCTCCGAAAATCTGGGCTTCGGTCAGGAAAAGTTTCCTGAGAATGGGACTGAAGCATCTGGGCATATGCTGCTGTTCTTATGAGCACATCCGAAATATGGACCTGATGCATCCTCACAACAGATTGGTGAGAGGCTTGACTTTTATTTTTACTGCCTCTGGATAAAAAATTTGCTGGCCCTCAACCTGCTTTTAGTGACTGTGCACACATTGTAGGGTTGGCCCATATATGCAGAGTGGCCATTTGTCAAGGCTTCCTAGACCCTTGATAACCCCATCGAAGCAGCAGGTACCTCACATCCAGAAAACAAGGAGAAATGGACAAACAAAGTACCTAAAGGGGAAGAAGAGGGTGTGTGTGGGCAGAAAGCCTCAGAAGTTTGGTGACTGCTTCCTGACTGCTGGATAATTTGCATTTTTTAGTACATAAAGCCCTGTAATTATTTTAAAGGCCCAGATGCTTGGCCTATTCATTACTTTCTCAAAGCCAAACTTTAACTCTGTACCAGGGACAGAAAGCATGGAAGGTTTTTGATGCTGTTCTTTTTCCTTTACGTCTTTTCTGTTTCAGATGTCAACAATATCTATGACTTAAGATTTCTGGTTAAACCTATACTTCCCCATTTCTGATTATTTGTGATGTGACACTACAGGAATATGTCCATGCCTTCTTGGCTGGTTCTCCAGTTGTAAAATCCAGCTGGGTGTGGTTAGATCTGGGATGGTTAACTGTTAGTGCCCAACTGGAGGAGAAAGACAAAAGCATTTTTCTCTTTGAGTTATTGAAATTGTTTAAGAAGAAGCCAGAGACCCACTGTCTTTTTTTATACAGGAGAGGTGGGGAAAAGAGGAATTTTATTGTGAAGTCTGATTTCAGAATCATCTCTGTGGGCTTCCTGTGTTTTCTGGGGAGACTAGGAGCTGGTGGAGCATGTGACTGAAGTGAATATGGACCTTAAGAAACCAGCTTTACCCATTACTCTTATTACTTACACATTTTGACTACACAGAATGGCACTTCCCTTTTTTGCCCCTTTGTTTGTTTAGGTTATGCCTGTTCAGCCTGCCTCCAGTTTGTGTATTTCCTACTGTACATATAAAGTGATCTCTTTGTAGTAATTGCCTAGAAGTCAGTTTCTAAGAATATTCCACCTACTTAAATTGTTTGCAATAGTGAGAACAGAGAGCAAATGCAGAAAATGAGAGCACAGATTAAGTGGATTTGTTTTTAAATTAAATGAGTGGAAAATATTTATGGGATTCATTGTTCTCTAACTGTAAAAGCTGCTATTGAATTCCTGTTTGTCTTAAGTAAACACTTATTCCTGGAGCCTTCAAGCAATGTTTTCCTTTATATCAGGCACACACTTCAAATGCCAATGTCTTTTGCCTAATGAGCTGCCGGAGGCCTCGTTACACCTTCTCCATTGTTCTATCATCATGTGAGAGAATCTTCTGATACAAGGCTGTGCAGGTCAGCCAGTGTCAGGAATCTTGCCCCATGCTTTGACCATTCAGAGTTCATCCTCTAAGTGCTTTGGGGAAATGTACTTTGCTCACTAAGAACTTAATTTGGCCTATCAGAATTGATACTGTCTTTGTGCAGTCTGAAATGCCATGGCTGTATTATTGGCACTTCAGAAATACAGGTTTAATGCTCCCTCAGAGTTGAACCTAAAATGATTTCTTAGTATTAAACCTGTTCATTTGTTGTAGTGGTAGTTTTGATATATTGGTGGTGTTCTGAAAGGCAGTATTTATAGAAAGAAATCATTATATTTTATCAGATCAACAGATTTAGCTGAAAAAAAATAGAGTTGCTTCAAGAAAGAGAAGTGTTTCTTCAGTCTTCGAAAGTTTGTTGCAGCAACAGATTGGTTGAAAAACCCTAAAATATTGCTACTCTCTATAAACCCATTTAGCTTTTGCTTTGAAAAAGGTTGATGACCTTCCTCAGGCTAATGACCTGAGGATATTATAACCTGCTACTCCATGAAATAACTGAAAGTGGGGCTTGTTTGAATTACCTGGATCAAGAGGGGAGAATGAGTTTACTGCTATATGGATTCAGGTGATATCGCAGAATTGTTGTGAATGTTTCATTAGCCTCAGGTTCCCTAAATTGATGTCTGATTCCGTTGTTTGCTTGCTGTCTCAAGGTGCTTTTCAGAAGAAGCCTGAAAGATCTTGAAGTGAAGCGCTGTGTGCTAGCCCAGATGGTGGACTGTGGGGGTCCAGAAATGAGAACAGAGATGGGAACAGAGACCATATTTCTTTTCTTTCTTTCACTTGCACAGGGATTTACCTTCTAAGCCATGGCATGAGGGGCTCTCCTTTTTTTTACAGTGTTTGCTGTGTTTCCATAGTCTGTGTGAGCAGTGCTGCCTTGGAGATAAGCACTAGACAGGTGCAAAGGAAGAGAGACAAGCCAATTTTCCTGTTGCAGAAATCCTACTATGCTGCAGCTCACTCTTTCTTCTCATCTCATTCACCTTTTGTTGATGCTGTAGCTGGAAGAATAAAGCACCCTTCAGCTGCATCTCTTTGCTGCCTCCAAAAAAGGAAGATTGGGAAAACAATGCTGCAGTCATTCTGCCATTCTTTCTGCCAAGATTAGTGGGCAGCATGTGCTGAAAGATAGTTTGGACCAAAGCAAAGGAGAAACTTGCAGCTAAAGATTGGTTAAACACTCATCACTTGGTCCCAGAATACAGCTGAATATTGGACTTAATAGTGAAACCCATCCAGTACAAATCTCTGACTGCTGAAATGTGGTGTTTGCGGTGGATTAATGATTCCCTCTGTTAGAAGTTCCTAAATTAAAAGTATGAGCAGCCTTTTAATAATCAGTAAACCAGGAAATACAAAACAATTGCCGGAACTGTTTCAAAGCAAAGCATTTGTTACCCATCAATCTAATAACTTTAGCTGTTTTAAATAATTCCAAAATCTCTCTCTTAATTGCTTTCTAAACTTTTTAGGTTACTGTATTTATTAATTTAATCCACTTCTATATAAATTAATTTCAAAATAAGATGATTAGAGAAGCTTTGTCTTCCTTTCCTGATAGAAACAATAGGGTATCTCAGCCTTGTTATAAGGCTTGCTTTGAAAATATCTAATAATTATGAGTGAACAACTTCTAATTGCACATTTATGATGCCTCATCTGGATTTGCTTTTTCCTGTGAAGACTAATTTGGACCTAAATTAATTATATGACTAATTAAAGGAAGGCCTTTGATTTGAGATCAGGAAAGCACATTTAAATGAAGGCTACACCCTCTTCTTTATCTGACAGCATCCTTGAATATTAGCAGTATGCAATAATTAGGCGTGTCAAGTTATGAGTTGATTCATCTTCTTTAAGTGGTCCCAGAGGACAAGGTGGAGGATGACCATTCTCCAAAGGAGGCTGAGGAGAGTAAGATGCATAACGTATCCTCAATTCCTGATGCTTCCTCAGAATATGTAACAGCTAATATTTACGTTCTTGAGCTCTACAACATCCCTGAAGTGCAGACATGAAGTAAAAGGTAGGAGTGTGAGCAGAGACACAATATATGCATGAAAGTAATGTTACCTGTGTTCGGGAAGCAGTCCAAAATTAGTCCATTTTATGGAGGTAAAATGAAAATCTTTGGCAGGCCAGTTGGTATAACACTTGCATCCCTTCCACGTTTTGTACAGTTGTTTCAGTGAGTGTAAACCATCAGTCCCTTCTGTGACTGATAAAAGTAATCTGTGTACTTTTTGTATATGGAGCCTTAAACATCACAAAATTTATGAATTATTTGTTGTAGGAGGGGATTTTCCAGAGTTGCTAACCACTGTTGATCCAATGTTGAACTCATGATTGAAGCTAACAATGTTCTTCAAATCTGATTTTGGATTGCAATCTACCTATGTGCGGGTGCAAGTGCATCTTGAAAAGAAGTGCTGTTAAATATAGAGCAGACCCAAAATACAAAGTCGTGGCCTTGGTTCCTTATATTCTGTAAAAGGCTATTTTAGCAACAGTCAAACAGACAGCCCAAGCACAGAACTTAGTCTGGAGTCCTGTGACTGGGCCAGTCCTTCCTGGTGGTCTTCATACACCTGATGTGATGTCAGCAGCTGTCGTACTAGGGAAGGAGAAGGAGCTACAAGGGTGTAGGAGGGGTAATGGCAAGCTCCTACATACCACAAATAAATAAAAGCTCAAAAGTTTCATCCCAGGAAGAAGATGGTTAAACATGGAAAGAAATCAGAGATAATTTTACTGATGTTGTGAAATGAAGAAATGGTGTAGGATGAAGGCATATGTCTGGGATGTCAGAACTGTTGCTATTAAATTACAACCTCAGAAGCAAAGCTAAGTCCAATAATATCCCCTATATGAGGTCAGGGTTCAGTTTTCAGATGACTCAATATGATAGTAAGGTGGAGGCCCTACTTAACAGTCATAAAGCAGAGAGAGACAGGTAGTCTTCTAGTAAG
Organism: Struthidea cinerea; assembly: GCA_013397865.1. NCBI lineage: Eukaryota > Metazoa > Chordata > Aves > Passeriformes > Corcoracidae > Struthidea > Struthidea cinerea. The sequence goes on from VZTI01003277.1 coordinate 1,937,934, forward strand.
TTTCTTCCTGCTCCCAAAGCAAAACCGGAAACTTCTTCATCTTATTTTTAAGATGTTAGCCTCAAACACAGTAATGGAAATCTGAAAGCTGACACAGAAATAATTGCCAAGAAGCTTTATCAATATTAATGCCATTTGTACTGAGAAAGTGGTACTAAATGAAAATTGCGATTCAAATGCTGATTGTAAAATTGATGGAGGATGGAGAAGATGGGACCCAACCTTCTCTCCTCCTCCAACTTGCCTTACAAAATTTCAGAACTCGGCGCACACCTGGCTGACACATTGCTGCTGTAAAACTTGTGTTCCCAGCTCCACATGGGCTGTGTCTGGGAACTCTCAGGTGAGGGAGGCAAAAGCATCTCTTCTTAGAGGGGACTGCATGATCCTCATCTGGTTTTGGGAAAAACATATCAGAACAGGTTAGTGAGAAAATACTTTTTTATGGTTGCTGTTTAGTTTGGTTTTGTCTTTCCTGAAATCTAACAATCTGGACATGCAACTATCAAGCAGTCTTTTGCAAAGAATACTTGTGCATGTGTATGTAAGCATATGTGTGATAAAGAGATATCTATTCACATCCAAAAAACCAAATTGTTTTGTTGTGAACACTGTTCCTATTTACATAGCAGATACAAGCTGTATATCCCAAGAATAACAGGAAAACTGGGCCTTCAAATTATCATTTTGTAGTCTTAAAAATTACTAGTTTTTCTTTCCTAAACGCAAATGAAATGTTAGGGGGATTTTTCTGCAAATGAAACAATTCTATGTAATACTTGCCCTATCAAGCACAATTAGGAGTGATTGGAATTAGGTGTACAGTTGCTGAAGAAATTGATTGTTAAGGTCAAGAAGCTGACCTTTATATTCTAAGGGGTCAGTCTTCATTTCTAATTTACACTGATCTGAGAACATGTTATCACCACAGTGTCACCCTGTCCTCTTCCCCCTGCACTGCCTGTACGTTCTTACCCTGCAGCTAGATGCTGGTAGACAATCAACAAATTCATCAAGCTAATGTATAATTATCCAGTTTCAGATGACCTCTTCTGAGCTCAACTTCATCTTTGTTAAAAACCAGTGGTTTAGAAGTGCTTTCCTACTCTGATAACAGTATTTGTTACTGCACTAATGAAATTAGTAATCATATTTGATTAATTATACTTTTCTGTAATTTAATATTTTTCTAGGCTTGAAATAATGTGATAAAGTTTCCTTGCAGAAGTCAACTGTCTGGAATTACCTCTCATGGCAAACCGACTGCTGAAATAAACTTAATGAGTTATACAACTTCCTAAACCAGGTCAGATGGATCATTAGATAATGTTGATGGTCCTTGCTTACAATATCTCAAGCTCTGTGTTCTTGTTTCCTATAATGAGTGTTAGTATAATGAGCAGCATTATATTTAGGTTAAAACCCACTGCTCGAACTCAAAGATCAGAAAGGGATGTACAAAAAGATACAACTTTCTTGTAACAGACTGTAGCTGCTTCTGGGCTAGGAGGTGGTTAATAACATGATATTAACTCTCATTCCTGCAGGCACTCCTGTTCAAAGCAAGTGTGCTGCTTTGAAATAGAAAGTAGTTTAGACATGGGGAAAGGCTGAAAAGGGTCCTGAGTGCTGGATTGTATCCCAGGGGATGAAGAAAACTGTGTACTTGGTGATATAGACTCAATTATTCCTTCATTTCCTCTCTCTCCGCAAGCCGCTCATGTACTCTCTCCAGCTCTACAATCTGAGCTCGACCTAGCTCTGTCCCTTGTGCAGCCTGAATGATTTGCCATCTCCTCTGCTCTCTTTAGGAGTCTTCTTCAGCCAATCCCAGCTGTCACCCTGAGCTCACTAGGGAAATCACTACCCAAGCTCTTTGAGATTCATACCTGTAAATCCCTCCCCCTCCTCAGACACCGCTCTCCTTTCCGGGCCTCTACAGGTATCCTTGTACTGTCTCCCATCAGTGCCCCAAGATCTTTTTAGCATTTTATTTGTTTAGCTGGTTCCTATTGAAGTCTGGATAGGAAGATAACTGATAGACCCTTTTCCCTAATCTTTCCCTCCCTCTCAATCATAATTTCTTATCCCAGTCTACCCCTCCATTCAAAGCTTTCTTGTTTGCTGTCTCTGTCTCACACTCCTTACCAACCTTATCCATACTCCTCAGGTTTGTCTCCCTCCTTTGCCATCCTAGACAATTCATCAATTTCTAAACCCTAATCTCCTTATCTAGCCAGCCCTGATAACCAGCTGTGACTGCGACTCCTCACTCCTAGATAATCAATTCATGCCAGACTCTAAATCTGTTTCCTCTCCCAATCTGTTGTGTCTACACATGTTTGTTCAGGTTAAATGGTACTCCTGGTGGTGGGCAGTGTCACTGAGGCCCTCAAAATTACAGGAGACCAGGCTTCCCCATTCCTATCTCCAGTGCTCTTTCCACCTGCTGTCGCTCCTGCCACTTTGGGCTGATGCAGGCTTTGCAATGATGGAGCATGAAGTCTAAGAGCTGTGCTGAGATAAAGCCAGCTCAGATGACTTTATGTGTAAAATCAATTATTGCTTTTTGTTGTTGGTGTTTTTAAGAGCTGTTTTGTTGTTCTGCTCTTTATGGAAGTGCTTGTGGTTACTGTAAGCATAGAAATACTCCCATCTAGTGCAGACTGTGCATATTCTTTCAAGCTTCAGAAATAGGCTACACTGGGTTTAAATGTGATGATGGAAGGCCAGTTGGAGTTGTCGGTAGAGATTCTGACACCTGTTTCAGAAGGGCCAAGAGTTGTCTCACAATAGGTGTAGTGTAGCTTCTAATTTCCATGCTCATGATGCCCAGAGCAGGGCACTTGACAGCTATCTCTGTGAGTAACCTGTGGGTATGATTCTCAAGGAATTATCTGAAAACATCAAAAGCCCGTAGCAAGAACTCATAAGCCAAAATGCAGCCGTGTTAAGCCTGCATGTGTGAAAGTTATGCTGCTTCTTGTTTACTTGTAAGTCTTTGTTATATACGATATAATTTCTTAAATAATATGTTACCAGGTCATGCTTGTTCCCCAGGTTTTTGAAGTTGGACTCGATGATCCTTATAGATCCCTCCCAACTTCAGATATTCTGTGATTCTATGAAATTGAAGTGCATATTTTAAGAACACAAATGAATTCAGCTCAGTAGTAGCTCCAGCTTGGTTGATTTTTTTTATACTGTATATAAAGTTTTAGGGCAGTCATATACAAAACCAGTCATCAAAATATGGGGGAAGCTCTCTAACACAAGATGATATCTTTATTTTTTGAATCAGTCTAACTTTAAAAAATTGTAAGACTTTCTCTGCCCCTAACACTTCAGTGGCATGAATATTGTAGCTATAATTTGTTTGCACTTGGGATTCTAGGAGAAATTATTGAAGGTGAAGAGCAAGAAATCAAGGTCAAAGTAGGTTGCTAACAGAAAGTGGAGAAGAGTTGCAGAAGACATGGAAAGGCAAGCACCTTTCATGAGAACCATAGGAGAGTTGAAGAAAGAGCAGAAGGCTGGCAGCGAAGGGAAAGGAAGGCAACACAACTCAGCAGAAGAGCAGGGGACTGTGTCAAAGGAAGGTGGGAATGCAGCACCTCGGCTGAGGTCATTGCAAACTTTGGCAAGACAGGTTTCATGAAATTAAGTGTTGCATTACATCTGAATATCACCTAGCATGAGGCAGGGTGTGGCCCAATACCTTTTGTTTAGTAAGTGTAGACATAACAGAAACAAGTTTGAGAAATCCTGTTTCTGCAGTAGCCAACCTTTCACAAACCTGGGGCTGCAGCACTGCCACCAGTGTGGAACCCCTCTTACAAATCCTTTGCCTGCTCACGCATCACAGGGATTAACGTGGATGGTTGCTCTACTGCATGTGGTGGGGTTTTTTGGTCTGTCCCACTGCAGCTTCTGGAGGTGCAGGGTGCTTGGCAGGTGCTGTGCAGGGCAGGCTGGGTGCCTGCTGCGGGCTGTGCTGGTGGGTGCAGAACTGCAGCACCCACGGGCTCCAGCCCCACCACTGTCCTGCACAGGGAACAGAGGCACTTTTCACACCCTTTGTCTCCTCTGGGGAACCTGTGCATAACCTGGTACTCGTTATTACTGAGCACCCTTTTTATTTATTTATGTAAATACTTTCTGGAAAAACAAAGATTAAAAAAGCAAGTACAGTAGAAAAAACAGTGCTTGGCTGTCTTCTGTTGTTTCACAGAAATTCATGGTTAGGCAGAGGGATTGCATTATTTCCACGGCAACAGTATTGATTTGCTCTTTCTGGTAGGAAAATGTAGTCTTTCAGTGCATCTCTGGTGACATTATAACTGAGGTATGGTGAACAGAGCTGAGTGTGAACAAGGTTTGTGTGATCCAGTTGTTTGCCTGTGGGGAAGTAAGTCTTTGACTATGAGCCAGCATAGGTGATATCAGATGGTCACATGCAATGCAGTTTCAAGTGTAAATACATGGTGGAGATGAATTAAAATTTTACCAGCTAGGGGAAAAAGGTGCTAGTACACACACCTATTGTCAGCCGCTGCTGTCGTATTCTTCAATGTAAACACATGACCAAAATTAATCAAAGTTTTACTTGACATGGGAAAGGTCTGGTAGTAGGAATGTGTAAGGTAAATAATGGAAGAGAAACTACAAAACAAATAGACATAGAAATTATTTTTTAATTTTTGCAATGGTTTTTCTTCCACATTATAGCATAATCTGTATTTCTTATCTGTGAATGTCTACTTGCAATTTAAAAGCCATTGAAATTTACCTTCTAATTATAAGCATACTAGAACAATACAGAAAATGAAAAATGGATTTGTACATGGATTTGACCGCAGCATTCAGTTCTGAAGTAAAAAATTATCTTGGAAAAATTACTTGCTCTGCCCTTAAATTCCTTTTTTGAAATTTTTTTTCAGCTTGGCAGGTTGGCAGACACAATTTTAAGTATGCTCAAACCAGAATTTGATTAGTACCAGATACTTCATTTCATTGTGTGAGGAAAAATATTCAATATCTTAATGATGGACAGAGAGGCTTGGTGTGCCATTCATGTTTTTGACTGAGGATCACTTACCTGGAAACAGTCAATTCTAGTACTTACTGGCTTTTTCATCTTCTGGTCTCTTCATCCAATATGAAGTATTTTCTATATACTAGATGCTTCAACTTAATCTAAAATTGTGGGTTTGATGATGTTATTTGGTCAAGTTCAGAAACTGCAGCTGTGCAAATCAAAAAAGATAATAAAGAATAATTCTCTCTTACATCTGCACTAAATTTTTCCTCAAATGTTGCTTTTATGGAGCTCTACATGGTCTTGAATGTATTTCAGGGTTAGAGTGAATGTTCTCAGGTACTGAAGCAACTAAAACTATAATCACAACTAAGCAACAAGGTAGGGCAGCTGCAGTTTCTGGATTGGAGGAGAAAGAAGAGTGGATGGCAGTCTCTAACTTATTAATAAACTAGTGCCAGTGCCATTGGTCCTTTCTCCACCAGAGACAAATCACCCAAGTGTTTTCCTGGTTCTTCTCTCCTGAGTTTTTAAGGGTCTGTTTCATCTCGTCTTTCTGGAGCAGGTCCAGGTCTACAAGTGGAAAATACATCTGTGATATTCTGATATTTATGTTGAGGTAGCTTTTCTATAGGCCAGCTGATCTAACTCCTACTGTAGTGAGAAATGGGCTGTTTACTGTGAGTGAGGAGATGAAACTGCAGTCTTCCACTTGCCACTCTTTCCTGCAATGTCTGCTATGCAAACCAGCGCTCACTGGTTTGTACTCCCTCAACTGTCTCAATTTTCCAAAATAAGGCCTATACTTTAGTCATCCTGAGCATGCAGCGCCTAATTTGCCAGCATTGCAAATACCTGCAGTGCTGGGTATTACACAGCTTTAAAACCTGCTGCTTGTTTGTTGTTCTTCTCAAAGTTGTTGCTTGCAAAGGCTGTTCTGTCCAGAGCTGTCTCTCCTAATACTGTTTTCTTTTTGCAAAGGAGGAAGCCCCAGCTCTTCCCTGAGAAATCAGTGGATGGGGAGTTGGTGTTGCTGACCAAAAAATATGCCTTTTGATCAATGGCCCAGGCATCAAGATGGTTGGGGCCAATTCTATGCCAGCTTGTACCTGCACATGTCTGGTCAAGGCACAGTACCTGCAAACTTCACAGGGGGTATTATTCATTTACTTGGACTCACTCTTTCCATACTAGGAACTAGGCTGGGGTGCTGCATTGTCTGACTTTCCTTTCCTTGTAGGAATGTGATGCTGCTTGTTTCTTTAATATTCAGAGAAGCCTGTGGCTGGTGCTAAAAATAGTAATGAATAATCATGACTTTAAAGCCAAAGAAAACAAAGAGAGAATCTGGGAACCCTGAGTATGTAAGTCTTCTTATTTGGCAGGCATTTGCTTAGCCTTTTTATTTGGTCTTATTTTTGCAATCAAATAAAATTTTGATAGGTAGGTTTTCAGGTAAGCTGACTTTATCTGGAAGGCTAACAAGCTTTCCAAACAAAACAATTTGTTTAATTAGATCATAAAGCTGTCTCCTCAGGAATGAAGCAAGGTTAGATGTTCAAGGCTTAGTCTGCAGAATCTGACATTATCAGAAGCCAAAAAAACCGAGGCTTCTCAGCTTTTGTCTTTATCTGTGGTTCAGTGCCATCTCAGCTGGAGGCATTTGGTCATTCAGGTACTGCAAAGTATAAGTAGAGCTGATGTAAAAAATTATATCCTGGCACTCCTTTTTCATGTTCTTTTCCCATTCCGTGAAATGGGGGGAATCCATTAACATCACTCTGCTGCTGGAGCTGCATTTCAGCTTCATCTGTTTTGTTGGCTATGAGGTTATTAGCACAGAGGAGAAAACACAAGAGCAAAACGAGTTGCTCTTAGCAAAGCCCTCCAAGCATGAGTGTTATAAATGATGGAGAAAATTTACTACCTGTATTTAGTGAAAATCTCAACAAGTGAATAGCAGGGCCATAGAGCCAGGGAAAAGGAGAGGGACGGTTCTGCAGGAGTTTTGTGCTGAAGTGCAAGCAAGTGTATGGAGCCTACATTACACTGTTTAAAACCACCAATGCCTCAGACGTTAAGCCTCTTGTCAGCTAATAATGAGCATCCTCTGTTGCTCTGAAAATTGCACAGCTGCCAACTGTGACTGTGGAGCCCTGCTGCCCATGCAACAGAGGTCTGGAGATCTGTCTCTCACAGCCTGATATCCCACCCCTGCCTCTTCTCTTACAAGGCTAGCTTTTATTTTTAATTGCTGAATTTTTAAAATGGGACTCTTTTATATTCTTCTGCATGTATATTATTGTTATTATACTGCTTTATTATATATTTTAATTATATTCAGACACATGAAGACTGTTGGTGATCAACCATATGAACTGCTAAGAGAATAAGGGACACTGAAGGAGTACCCTGAAACATGCACTGTTGTGGTTCCTCACGTGTGCCAGTAACTTTTCTGTTCTGGCCAGAAGATGAGTATTTGTCACAGTAAAATTAAGCCCTTGGTAATGCCAAAAACAGTCTCATTAGATGTCTGTGGAATTTGGGCTTCTAATTCACAGAGGACCAGTCCACACCAGCCACTGAGTGACACAAGAAAGACTTGAATAGTGCCAACCCAAGCTCATCTATTCATAAACAGTGCTTTTGCACAGAGCTGTGTGTTTGGAGCCAAAATCAAGGTAGTTGCACTACAAAAAGGCTGCACCCCATCACATACAACGCGGTAGTTCAGACACTGCTTAGCACTGGTATGGAGGCATCACCAGTCACTCTGAATTTCTGCTCCCTCAGAGGTATCTGTGCTCTGTTCCAGCAGTTCATGGAGACCAGTGTAAGCAAGAGAGGAGCCTGAGACATGCTGCTGTTCGGCAGTTGGTAAAAGTCTCTATTTAAAGCCTTAACTCTACTTCTGGAATAAATGAAACTGCTTTAGAAGGCAAGTTGAATTTTGAGAGAAGTTAAAATAAGCATAAAAGAAGTTTGCAACATACACATAGATCCAGAGCAACAGGTATAACTCCTTAAAACTGATGCAACCTCTTTCAGATTCTTTTAGAAATACCAGAAATGAACTACAGAAAATTCAACCTAGAAACTTGAGCTAGTGCAAACAGTGAAACTGGACTACCCTTTACATTGACCAGGAGCATGTTACACCTTTTATTTTTTTAACCTAAAACGTTCTACTACTGCAGAAAGATGAAAACAGTGGAGTTAGGCCAGAAACTCATATTTTAGGGTGTCTTTATTTTAAGTCTAGTCTTCCTCTCACTTTCTTGAGGTCAAGAGATATTGATTAGGTTTGGCTTGGTTTTGGATCTTAACTGTATAGAACTGTAATACCCTGTTAAAAGGGAAATAAACATTATTTTAAAAAGTAACATCTAATTTACCCTTCTTCTTGTTCTCTTTCAATCATAGGAAGTTGGCCTGTAATCTCCCCATTCCTCGCATGCTGTTTGTCACCAGAGGTAAAGTTGAGGTTTCTGTAGTATGTACAATCAACAGCCAGACACGAATGACAGTTCCTGAGTATTTAGCCTGTTTAAATATCCCACGATATTTCTTTCCTGAACTGTGTAAATGAAAAGCCAACACCCAATATTTCTTCACCCTGCTGATAACTGCTGATGTTTGCCAAGCACTCTGCATCATCCTAGCCAAACTCTCCAAGAGAAATCAGTGTGGTTCAATGCCCTAATGTGGCCACAGTGAAGGGGCACATACCTGGACAGTATTCTGCTGTAGGATGGGATTATGTCCAGACTAATTACTATGCCCTCTCTGCAGCACTGCTTGGGAGATGTTGTTGCACTGTTTCAGCTCTGGAGCTGGTTTGTCAGTGGATCAAAAAACCTAAATATTGACTCCACTGAACACATAAATATTAACACGTGTTAAATATTAGAAGTTCTCAGACCTCTGTGAAGGTCATTTGTAGACACTGAGTTCAGATTGTGGTCTAGCCTACATCCTAACTGGAAACATGGTGTGTATTTTTACCCCCCATTTTCTTCTTTTTGAGGGATCATTTCCTAATATTCATAGTGTTTTTCTTTTCCTCTGTTCTGGCCTTACCCCACCGCCTTTGCTCAGGAAGCCCCATCTTGCCAAGGAGAAGACTCACCACTGCTGTGTCTAAAGCCATCAACTCCTTCAGCCTAGCCCAGTGGACAGGAAAGATACTTATCACTGCCTTCTGGGAGCTCAAGATACCAGAGTTCTTGTCCTGACGTTACCCAAGTGTCACCAGGGGTCATGGCGTACTGCTTTAGTTCAGAAAATGAGTTTAGGGAAAGAATTCAAATAAGCACTTTTGTAAGCTGCCTCTTCAGTTAGCAGAGAAAAAAAGCTGTTTTTGTAGGAGTACTGTGGTATGTTGCTACCTTCTGAACACCTTCCGGAAAAGCCGGTCTCTCTCCATTAATTGTGAAGGACTAGAAACTAAAAATAAAGAATTTACAGAGAAGGTGCATTTTTTCTAAACAGAGAAAGTTAAGATCAGTGCTAGAAAGGCCATGTACTTCCTTGTTGGTCTATGTCACTAGAATTACCAGCTTTTAATAATGCCATTAAATTCTACAAATCTCTGAGTTGTTTGATGATACTCATCACAGCTGTAAGTACTTTTTACCTTTTCTTGGCAATTGCTTGTTATTCTTATATACAGTCACTGCTAGATCTAATCAGGTTTAAACATCTGAATCATAAAAATATAAGAGCAGTAGTCTAGAGGAAAGGTAATTTTAATGTAAACTAATGCTCAAAGAAAGCTGTAATTGTCATATGGCTTTGCTTTTGTATCTGAAATATACGGCAAGCAACAGCATGAGGGAGGTGTTTCCACAGGAGCATCTCTTAAAAGTGTTGTCCTCAAATTACTCCTATGAGTCAGTAGAAGAGACGTGTTTAGGGAAATGATCAAAATTGGAAATGGCTTTGTACATCTGTTTATTTTGGGCTATTTAAAAGAATAGCAAGCTTTGTATTTAACTACATTCTTCACATGGTACTGTAATTATTGGCTATACCCCTTATTATTTTCCTCTCTTCCTTGCCTTCTTTGAACTTCAAACTTTTAAACTTTCATTTATTATGACCTTTATTTTGTTTTCCTATAAATGTTTGGGTTTAAAAAAAAATTAAAAAATCTTTGCTGTGGCTTGCTATTAACAGGATGCAGAATTTTACACATGGATCCACAGTATCCTCAAAGAGTGATACATGTCCGATATGGGCAACCATTTTCTGACCACAAGGTTAATGAAAAAAAATACATTTCTAATTTATTATGTTTCCTTTGTAGCCTTACTGACCAGGCAATTGGTATTTGGTGTCAAACATAAAAATTCAATATGCTGACTGCTATTGAAATTTTTGGTCACTTGTCATTGCATGAAGGACAACTGGGTTAGCTAAATGAGTTACATCTGCCCTGAGAGATGGCTGTGTCTGCTCCAAAGCCAGTTCCATTGTAGAGTTGCTCAGGTTATCAACTCCTAATCTTTTCAAGTGAAAATTACCTCAAGTAGCTCTTGACCCCAGCAGTTGCTCTTCCAGTGACCCTGTCCATTGGTGTTTGCATGGACAGCCATGGTTTGAAGGAAATGTACAGCCAAGCCTTACTGGGAGTTACTCACAAACTAAACCTTCTGGGCTCAGCCCCCCACAAATCTTGCCTCTTTTTTGAACAACACTGCAATTTTCTGTCCGAGAACCTTTCCTTCAGAAGTTTTATTGTAATAAAATGTATGAATCGCAAAGAGTTTTGATGAATCAACATTCTCTAATAAGTTGAAGGTCCCAAACACCTACCTCAGTCGCTAACCTCCTTTCCTGACTCCTTGGGTTTTACGCAATACTTCAGAAAGGCAACTTGAGTGATCTGCTCCCATTTCTCTTGATGTGCTCAAATGACAACACCCTGAATACATGGCAAATAAAACACTGAATTATTATGTTGTTCCATCAAGCTGTGATGATCATCTTGACATACCTAGTTTCCATTCCAAGTTCCTGATTACCTTTATGTACATTATTGCTGAATACAAGTCCACATTTACTGTGCTGGCCTTCTACAAATATAAGTAATAAATTACACAAGAAGTTTTGAATCAAATGTAAAAAATCCAAAGTTAATTGAAAGGCTTAAAGGTAGAGGGATTTAGAGTTGTTTCCTTCTTCTCAGAATTCCTGAGAGCTGACATACTGGTTTTCCTACCCATTGATTTCTGTATGGGACAAGTTGTGCTGGCAAGCCTGACCCAAGTTTCCAGGAAAGCTGGGAGGACTTTCCTATGAGCTTTTCCACTTCCTGGTTTTATATTCAGGGTCTATGGAGTGGTTTCCTCCTTCTTGGATGAGGAAAGGCCTCTGTCCTTTTCATTTCAGGGTGGGCATAGGAGACCTGTGGCTGCAGGTTTAGCAGCCATCCTGAGCTGGCTCTGATTGCTGTGACTTTGGTCCTGATCTGAACAGGCACCTTTCAGAGCTGTGACTGTGTGACTTGGCATAAGATGAAGGCTGCACCAGGTGAAGGCTACGCCAGCTGCTCTGCGTGACACACTTCAATAAAATTTTTCTGCTCTCAGGTAGGAAAGTATTATTTACTGTAATGACTAAAAGTGTGCCCCATTTTGCTTCTCAGGCGTTTTTTCTAAGGAAACACTATTTTTTGTGCAATTGCATTGGGTGAATACTGGTGAGTTCCATGCTGCACATGCAATCCCAAATACAGTGTGCTCTTACATGCTATTTTGTGATGTAATGACAGCTGAGGGGATGACATGCTCTGTAAGGCAGTTCTTACCTTCAAGATCTACTTAAAGAAAGGGAAATTTAAGAAAGGATTTTTTATAAAGTATTACTGTGTTCAAAAGCCTAGAACCTCAAAAGGCTCATGAGTGTAAAACAGAACAAATCCTCTATACAAGCCTTTTCTGTCTGTGAAAATGATAGGTGTGTATTTTGTGTTTAATTTGTCTTTGCTTATGCCCCTAGGCGGGGAGGATCTAGACCATGATGTGCTTTAGGTAACTGGATTTGTTAAATATCCCTCAAATGGTTCCTTCCTTTTTTTACCACTAAAAGAAGTGTGGGGATGTGGGTATCTGGGTCCTGTTGATCACCAGGTTAATGGTGCATTTTTGAGGGGAAAAAGAAAAAAAGGCTTCTCTTCCAGGAGGAAGACACAGGGCAGCAATCAGGGTCAGGAGTGTGGGAATATATAGCCCATACCTGAAACGGTTATAGTGCACTGGGGAGGCTGGTCATTTGGGAGAAGAAATTCTGTAATAAAGGTCAGAGGGAATGTGGGTCAGGTGGCTTAAATGGCTGCCAACCCAGGAGGGAAGTAACGGGACTGGAAATAGCAAGTGTAGCGTGTTATCTATGAAAGAAGGGAGAAAACAGTGACCAAAACAGTGCAGGTTTTTTGTAGTGTGCAACGCCTCAGGAAAAAAAATTGAGACAAGAATTATGAACATGTGGAGGTTGATAAAATGGAAAGTTGGCTGCTGGTCTTGCACTTCGAAAATTAAAGCAGACCATAAAATGACATTAATGCAAAGCCAGCATGATCTGTTCAGGATGCATATAGAATAGTTTCCAGCATCTTTTATGTAATCTGTAAACAAAATACATGAGGCTAATTATGCCAGATAATAGCATAATAATATCTGATGTTTGCATAGTGCATTTCACATTAAAGGGAATCAATCTGTTGAAGATGTAAGATGCATGTTGAAGATATAAGATTAAGATAGCTATAAATGGTTAAGAGCAGTTTCTGGTGAAGGACAAGATGATGTAGCCTGGAACAGGTACCATGCCTTACAAGAGACACTGATACATCTCTGCAATCTTTGTTTTAAAGTTTCCTGTTTCAGGGGGTCCTGAGCTTAAAATTGTTCTTTGAAAGGGAGGACAGGGAGATGCCCATTTGAACAACCATTTCTGAGAATTTTCTGTCCTTGAAATACTTTCTTAAAAGAAGTGGTTTAGTAGAAATTTTGTCCAGGACAGTAAGCACAGGAACATTGGGGTGGCCAGTTTGAAATGGCTGACAAACTTCCTGCTGAATTCTTCAAAATATGCCACCTGTCAGTCAGGTGACAGCATCATATCACCTCCAACAGTGGAGCAGCTTCCTCTGACTCCCAGTGGCCCCTTGGTCTCCAGGTCAGGCTGCCTGCAGCACCCCAGCTCCTGCTGCCACGATTTGAAACAATATTTGGGGTTACACAAGCTTCAGGGAAATGCTGGAAACCTTCCTGCTCTAGCCACAGTCCTTGCTGGGATGCTTTGCTTTGAACTGGACCCCCAAAGCACTTTCAGTGCAGAGAACTCCACCACCAAACCTCTTCCTCCTGCTTCTGCCCATGCCTCACCCCCTCCCAGGGCAGCCTGAGTACCGCCGCCGCAGCTCTCCGGCACTGGCAAGAGAAGGGAATTTGTAGGGGGTGGGAGCAGCCACGGAACTCACACTGCTCCAGGTGCAGCTGCTGCTCCAAAGGATGCAGGAACAGCCCAGCACGTCAGTGCTGCTCACCCCAGGCAGTTGTCCCAGCACAATGTGCCGGCGCACAGCAAGGGACACCATCCTCTGGGAACAAACTGGGGTTCACAGCTCGGTGATGAGGAGGAGCTGGCAGGCCCAGGGAATGGCACGGCAGGGGCACTGAGCCCCATAACTGCACATCTGACAGCGAGGCTGCGGTCTGCAAGGACAGGAGTGCAAACTGTGGTCTGCAAGGAGAGGCATGCAGAGGGATGGAGGGGAAGGAGGCTGAGGTGCTCTCTGCTGGTAGTGTAGGAGCTGGTCCTCACCCCCAGCCACCAGCAAATCCAGCTTTACTGTGATCTGTTGCCACACAGAAACATGCACCAGCTCTAATGAACAGGGTGAGATGTGCAGATCTCATCCTTCTCAAAGGATTTACAACTTGCCAGTAGGGAATGAAATCTCACAGGCCTGGAGGTTCAGGATGTAACCTGCACATACTTAGTCTAGTCCATAGATCCTGGTGATACAGTAAATTCTTCACTGATAAGAAAATGCAGAGGTTTTTTTGTGGGCTTTGGTTTGCAGGAATTGCAAGATGTGTTTTGTGAGATAACCTCTATCTTATCTTTATTTTTTCTGATCTAAATTGGAACAGTCTGGATGCTAAAGCCATTTCTGCCACAATATTAACTCCATCAGGCAGAACAAGCTTCACTAAAAGAATTTTAGCCTTGGCCTGAGATTCAAGGAGCTAAAATGTGGCATTAGAGCTGCAGTAGAGTTTCTAGTACTGGATGATGACTTCTTCCACACTACAGAAGGCAGGGAGTCAGAAATGGCTAGATAAACTACTCTCCCTTCTACTGTCCCAACTGCTCTCCTCCTAAACTACTCTCCTTTCTCTGGCTAAAGCAAACAATGGTTGACTGCTAATATTCTTGCCATCCTCTCATTTTGTGTATATATTTAGACTGATCTCAAGTATTGCAGTCCTCATGTGTTTTTTTGGTATGATAGTCAGGACCAATACCAAGTGACTGATACGTGTCTGTCGGAGACCCCTTCACCAGCATCACACTTCTCACATTAATGCTACTCCAGGTTTAGGTATTACTTTTTTCTGAGAATATATTCACAGTTTCACAGGAACACAGATAAGGAATTCAGCAGGACTAGGAAACAAATGTTTTTATTCAAAACATTTATGGGTTAACACATCCCACCTGCAGCCAACTTTCCATTTTTATCAACCTCCACATGTTCATAATTCTTGTCTCAATTTTTTTTCCTGAGGCGTTGCACACTACAAAAAACCTGCACTGTTTTGGTCACTGTTTTCTCCCTTCTTTCATAGATAACACGCTACACTTGCTATTTCCAGTCCCGTTACTTCCCTCCTGGGTTGGCAGCCATTTAAGCCACCTGACCCACATTCCCTCTGACCTTTATTACAGAATTTCTTCTCCCAAATGACCAGCCTCCCCAGTGCACTATAACCGTTTCAGGTATGGGCTATATATTCCCACACTCCTGACCCTGATTGCTGCCCTGTGTCTTCCTCCTGGAAGAGAAGCCTTTTTTTCTTTTTCCCCTCAAAAATGCACCATTAGTAGCTGAATCTGCCACATAGCAAATGTGACACCTGTCAGAAACGGTGGGACTAAGAAACAGAGTCAGTGACATTCCAGAGAAAATACCAGTAAGTCAGTAAAACAGAAACAATAGCATGCTTGATGTTACAAATAAATGGGTTGTAAAAGCTATTTCTCCTTCTTCATGCTACACTTTGGTGTGATGGCTTGCTGTCTTCATCTCTGTAATCTCCACCTACATAAGAGCTCTTCCAGCTTTGCAGGCAAGAGCATGACGTATCACACACGTGAAAGACACACTGCAACTGGTACCAATGTTTTTGTGGACTACTTCTTTGTGTAAAAGGGGAGTGGATCAAGCCTTGTGCTCTTGTTTGGTGTGTGCAATCATACTGTAAACTCTACTGGAAACCTTGGCAGTTTGCTGTGTTCTCGTTTTCCCATTTTCCAGGGCTTGTGCTTCATGACACAATTTATTCACTCCTGAGAAATAGCCATGTGTTTCCCAAGGCACCATATCTAGAAACTGATGCTCAGTTGCTGCCAGGACCCTCTTGTGTACCTGTTGGAGTGCATGTTTATCATCCTTGAGGGAGCAGGGACATGTCCAGGTCCCTGAGAGCAGATGGGCAGCTCTGTCCCATGCACATCCCCATCACTGCTTGTCTTGGCAGGCTGTAGTTCGCAGTGAGTGCCTCAGACAGGCTTTCATCCCATGCACAGTGTTTTCTGTTGCCCTTAATGCACCTGGGCTGAAAAAGAATCCTGGTTGTTATTCCTGATGCTAAGTTTCAGTGAAAAGAACTGCCTCAAGCATGGAACAATTAAATCTGATCAAGGTCTTCAGTCTGTGGAAAAGTCATGCATAATAATTATTCTGAAATGTCTGCTTTGACTATCTCTGAATATCACAAGCTCTATACTTCATGCTTTTTTGTTTTATTCAACAGTATTTTTCAAATAAAGAACCAAACACACCTAATAAGGAGACAATGTGCTCTGTGGCATATGACATGTGCAAACCCTTGCTGTGACTGACAAGGGAGAAGGCTGGAAAGTCAAATCTTATTTCCTGGAACCAGTAACAGTTTACGAGGCCTGTGGAGACAGAGCTGATAAAAAATAGCAGACCAATCCAAGCATGGTGTGAGAATCAAGGACAGCACGTAACGTATTGTAAATGGACTATACATTATTTATAAAAATTAGCATAAAGTTACAGTTTTACAACTCTGAAAGTCTTGAGTTACACATCAGCTGTAACAGAAGCACCTCTTTAAATCTTAATATATGCAAAATGACACTTGTTACCTTCAGTTTAAAAAAAAAAAGTTCTTCCAGTACAATTAAGAAGCAATTCTTGTCTTCTTGCTGAGCTAATGTATGCTTGTTACTTAAACAAAGAAACACTGAATTTTAAAGTAATGGGAGTCATAGGTTTGCAATAGTATAATTTTTATTGAAAGTGCAGAAACTTCAGTGAAAATGCATTAACTGATTATTAAGACTGTGTTTCTGCAAACTGATGGAGATACTTACCAAGACTTAAAAGCAAGAAGTTAATTAGGTCACATTATGCCAGAAAATTCCAGCTTATCAATAAGTGTAATATTTGGGCCTAAGTTTGGAGAGGCTTTAAAGAGCAGCCAAACTATATAGCCAGCGGTTTCTCAATTATTTTTTTAGAGAGATAAAATTAAATTTTTCTGTGCAGAGGAATTGTTCATAATGCTTTTAAAAGCTAACACGATCCACTCTTTAAATTAAGAAGATGGTCTTTGCTGTAGTATTTCTTCTTTGGACTTGAGCAACCAGCCAAAGTTTAGATCTGTTTCCTTTAGGAAAGATAGCTAATGATGTATTCAGATACCCTTGAAGTATTTCTGTATTTCTAAGAAATGTTCAAATTCCTGTTGCATGAATTCAGCTTAAGAAAAGTACAGAGAATATTTTGTCATGAATTCTGGCTGGCATTTTTCTGCCATCAGTGAGCCCAAAGGTTTGGATATTTATTTAATACCTTTGAATTCTGCTTTGTGTACTCAGTACGAAAAGCAGTACCTTAAGGGGACTTAAAAAGAGGAGGGAGAAGGATGTTTTGTAAGTGCAGAGTGACATGACAAGGGGTAATGGTTTTAAACTGAAACAGGGCAGGTCTACATTAAATGTTGGGAAGAAATTCTTTCCTATGAGGGTGGTGAAGCACTTTAACAGCTTGCCCAAAGAAGCTGTGGATGCCTCATCCCTGGAGGTGTTCAAGGTCAGGTTGGATGGGGCTTCGAGAAACGGGGTCTAATGAAAGGTGTCCCTGCCCACGGCAGAGAGGTGGAAACTAGGCAATCTTTAAGGTCCCTTCCAACTCAAGCCATTCTATGATTCTATGACTTTTCATATAAAGAGACACAAATGCAATAAAAGCACATCACGTTCTGTTCTTTAAGGGAAACAAACAGCAAAAACCCCGCACAAGAGGAAATGCTTTCTCTCTTGGATTCTTTTTCAGGTTTGCCTTGTGTCTATTACAGCCCTCCTTTGTAAAAGCAAGTACTGGTCTTGTTACTCCCTTAACTACCCCTTATAAAGCTAAATATATTTGTGTAAAAGGATGAACTGTAAGCAATTAAAAAGCAGCTACTGCCTGCGTGCCTTGGTCAATATAATGCCTTACACATACATTTACCCTTCTGAGTCAATAGGAATGGTAATTGTGTGTTAATAGCAGATTTCATCCTTCAAAAGTTTACAAGAAGCTATGTCTCCTATTCTAGTGAAGTCACTCATTGCATACACCTTGAAGACGGTCACCTGAAGTTTATAGAAAGTCCTGGGGATAGCGTTTAAAGAAAAAAAGCCTTCCATTTCTTCACGTGTAACTTAAGGCTGAGGACTTATACCCAATTTATACGGCAAGGAGAGTGGGAATGGTTCTTGCACCATGTAAAATGTCATGTTTTCAAGAATAAAATCCTCCAAAAGAATCCACAGTTTTAATGGGTGACAGCAGGACAGGATCAAAACTGTTCATGTGGCACAGGCATCCCTGAGAGAAGTTGCTGTGAAAGAAGGAGACAATTTTTTTGATGTTTGGCACACTCCTAATTGCAAAATCTCACAACTATGCAGCAAGACTAGTTTGCCTAATGCAGTAAGAAAATTACTGCAGTGCTCATACAGGAGAGGGCTGTCCTCACACCTGACTTGACTTGGATTCCTTTCCTGATTATCCTGGCAGGAATGGAATGGAGCAGAATAGAATAGAATAGAATAGAATAGAATAGAATAGAATAGAATAGAATAGAATAGACTCAGTTGGAAGAGACCTACAAGGATCATCTAGTCCAACTGCCTGACCAATTCAGGGCTGACCAAGTTAAAGCATGTTGTTAAGGGCATTGCCCACATATCTCAAACACTGACATGCCTGGGTCATTGACCACCTCTCTAGCAAGTCTGATCTAGGGTTTGACCATCTTTTGGTAAAGAAATGACTCCAAATGTCCGGTCTAAACCTTTCCTGGTGCAGCTTTGAACCATTCCCATGTGTCCTATGCCTGGGTCCCAAGGAGAAGGGAGCAGCTCTCTCGGATCAGCTCTCTCTCTCTCTTTACTTCCCCTCCTCAGGAAGCTGCAGAGAGTAATAAAGTCACCCCTCAGCCTTCTTTTCTCCTAACTGGGCAAATCCAGAGTCCTCAGCAGCTCCTCACAGGATGTTCCTTCCAGCCTTTCACCATCTTTTTTGCCATTCTCCAGACACATTCAAAGACCTTTGTATTAGATGATAATCATGGGTAGTTACTCATGAACTATACATTAAGGAAAGTTACTGTATTTAGTATTTATTAAATACCAGTTGTTTAGATTTTGCTGATAATTTTTCAGATCTAGTTTAATGACCTGTACAGAATTAGTGAGTTGGACAATTAGTTGTATGGAAAGTAAGTTCAAAGAAAAGAGATTTATTCTCTTACCTTATGGCAACAGATAGCCTTTAGGTAAGTCACTTAGAGTTGTCCAAAAGCTGTTTCATGCATGAAGGCTCAGAAAGGAGATACTGTCAAGCATTTTGCAACAATAAGTACAGAACAGTGTCATTGATGAAATAATTTGTAATTTTTCACCTGGAGTTTGAGGTATTAAATACTTTATTTAGAATGTACATTTTTTGTACAGAATTAGTGTGTATGGCCTTTGAATGAGTAGTGTGTTCTTGGGAGGCTACTTATTTTGTCAAAAATCCTCATTTTATGTCACCCTCAAATCTGTCTTTTTGGCAGAATTCATTTTGGGAGAAGATAAATAAGCGTGGCTGTGGAACCTGAGCAGCTGCTCCGTAGGCAGCATGTGGAGGCCAGCAGGCTGCACAACGCAGGCGCAGAGGGAATGCACAGCTTGGAAAGGTGAGATGAAGCTTCTCATCTCTGCAAACATGCTCAGCTGGCTGCCAGTAATTATACTTGCTTGTCCTGCTACCAGCAACACCGTGTCCAGTGTCAGCCAAGAGATAACAAATCATATAGGAAGAAAACTATGGATTTCCTAAAATTAAACATATCTTTAAACTGTCTGTGAATGATAAAGGAACCAACACCACTTACTTTCCCAAAGCACTTGAATCTGTAAATTAAGGTTTGCCTAAGAGTGTGAATATTATTATTTATTCAAGAGCTCTCATATTTCCCTTCACTTCTTCTCTTCCTCTTCCCTGTTACTTGTTTGTTGGGAAGATGCTACTTGCATTCATGCATATGTGTCCAAAGTGGGAGGCAACCAGAGGCTGTTATATTAGAATATAGATTGGTTGACAGAGTGAACAGGAGTGGGGAAAGAGGGGTGTGGTGTTGGGACAAGGTAAGGGGAGAGACTATAAAAAGTGTAAGGAAAGGTTAGCAGGAGGGGAATAATATTGGGTTTCTTTAGTGATTAAAAATTTCTGACCCCAAAGCATCATCATGTCTTTGTTTTGGAGATTGTTTTTTAATGAATTATCTTAACCTTTAGTTAAACCTTTCAGTTATACACTCCAGACAAGAAGTAAAAGTTTAGAACAGCTATGGTAAGTAAAGTTTTAAAAATTTATCTGGGATTTAGTGGTCAAAGCAAATGATATGATCCACATTTTTGGCATTATTGCTGAAATCAAATGCAGGCTACTCTTGGTGTTATTTTTTCACGTGCCCTGGTTTAGCCTGTGCCTTGTTGCCTCTGGCCATGCCTCCCCTGGAAGAGAGTCAGAAGCTGTGGTGCCTGATTGCTGCAGGGCTAAGCAGAGCTGCCCCTGCTCTGAACCCCTCACCCCAATGCCTGGACAGCAGGCTCCAGTCCCTACATGTCAGCAAATGTGGAGAATGGTGTCTCTTAGTAGCAAAACATCAGCTAAATAGGATGTTAAAATAAGATACTTCAGGAACAATAAAAACAACTGTAATAAGTGACTTTGATGGAAAACATAGCTATCATGGGAAATGTGAACAAAATAACCACCTTAACTCATGTCCCAAGGATGCATTTGTGCTGACAAAAAAATTTGAGACAGGGTGGTAATGAGAATAAACTCATTCTATACTGAAAGAGCTGCTCAGTTATTATAAGACCAAAAGAGAGTTTCTTTTTCCTTTCAAACAATTCTATTCGTCTAAAATTGTTTGCCATATTATTGCTTCATAAAACCTATTTCTCCTGTGTTGAAGTATTTATTTTCCTTTATATGTCTGAAAGTCCTTTCTGTAGTTTTTCTCTCTGTGACTCCTTCAATTCACGTTTTATTTCCCCCTTCCATTCCTGGCATTAGTTCTGTTGAATGCTGTCTCTTTATGACTTTATTCATTACTCAGTCCTGGAAGTATGTTAACTACTGTAACTCCATTAATTTCTTTGCATATCATTCATGTAGCATGAAATGCACAGTGTTGTAACACAGAACCTTATGATAGGATCCAGTTTCTTTATACATTAAATTAGATGTTTTCTTATTCCTGTCAAAGTAGATTTAGGAGTTATTCGTTACTATTCCCAACTACAGCAGAAATACTGGGAAAAAACATTCTGAGTATGAACTGCAGTAATAGCCACCTAAAGCAGAAGAGTACAGGGTAGCTAAAAGCCAATGATTTCCTTCAAAGACAATTTTACCCTTCTTAATGGAAAAGAAATTAATTAGTGAACAACAAAGTTGTAGCACTTAACCTCTGTTCCAAAATCAAAGCATCCTATATAATGCCAGGGTCAAAGTCTGCTACAAACATTGTTTCCAAAGAAATACCCAGCTGGGTACCAATATGGAAGTTCATACTCACAAAACACATCTGACTGGGTGTTTCATTAATAAACTTCACTGCTAAAATGTTTATAGGCAGAATACTTTTCAGACAATAGATAAAGCCAGGACTTAAATTTTTCCAGGTAACTACACAAAGAAGGAAAATGTTCTTCAGCTGAACGGGTGTAACTCCGTAACCAAATAGCTCTTTTTGCTATAATTCCTGTTGAAATCAGCACTGGCCTCTCTCTTTAATGATCAGGGCTTTGTGTTTTACATATCCATAAGAGGGACGGCTGACTTACACTCATGTTGTTCCCAAATGTAGACAACTAGATTTGTTCAAGGTTTCTGAACAAGATAAAATAGACACTGTTGTTTCCAAATGATGGAAAATGATGGACCTGTTCTCTTCAGTAAAGAACCATGTAGTTGTTTTTTAGATTCCCATCCTTTTGAATGTACATTGTTTAGGTGTGCATTCTTTGGATTTGTGGAATATTGAAAATGAAATTAAAATGTAAGAGAGAGAGAGAGTTTCTCTCCTGATGTTAGCTGAGAGCCATGCTCATGCGTGCTGTATTTTGAAGCTGTACAAACCTCATCATGTGAGTATTACTGTTAGTGAATATATATCTCGGACAGCACTGACACCTTTGCAGGATAAATGGCCATTTCTTTTACTTCTCTTTAATTATTTTTGTTTTAGTTGTGACTTAGGCGCACTTGGTTTACTGTTCTAGGGCCTGGGTCTTAAAGACGGATGGGGTTGACACTTGCCCAGCAGGTATGCCTTTTGTGGGGGAGATCTCTAAGAGAGCTTGTAGCACAGATGTCTGTTCTGTAGATACATTTCATGTCTGTGTCATAACTTCTTGCAACATATAACAGTGATTGGGCAGAGTTCACCCCTCACAGAATTTGCACATGCTAGGAATTTTTTCTTATTGTGTGCTTAAGACATTTTCTGTGTTTGCACTTCCTGCTAAATGCTAGACTTTCACAGGTATTATTCCAAATAGCTGCAGAGTAATCCAGCACCTTCGTTAGAGGAAACCAGGACCCTTGAAATTTGCTTGCTTGCTTTGCTTTATTAAGTATTTCCTATCCAAAATATTCTTTTTTATTTAGGTCAGTTGTTTCAAAGTAAACTCTAAAGAGGGAAGATAGAGCATTGCCTTATACTTCCTGAGCAGCAGCAGCATCTTTTGAATGTGTGCCAGATGCATGACAAGCACTCTGGATTATCACTATGACTGCCCTGGTGTTTTGGGAAGAATATCAGCCTCTTCCTTGATTTTGAATGAAGGAAGACTTCTGGGACAAATAACATCCACCTTCAACCCTTGTGACAAGCTTCTTATGGAGGCTCTTCCAGAGTGACTCTGCAGAAGATTCACCCTGGACTTCCAAAGACAGACTGTAGATTGTCTGCCTTTGTGTAAGTGACCGTTCTTTCTTTCCTAAAGTTTTTTCTTTAGTACAATAAGTCTGATACAGAATGTTTCTCTTTCTAAAATGTTAACTTGCTCAGCACTCAGGACTGTGCTTAGCAATCCAAATGTTGGAATTAAAATGCTGCAAAAGACATCACCACGCTCTGGTTGAGCCATGACAGGGCACATCTCATACCTTCCCACTCAGAAGTGCTGGGTTTCACAAACAGTGACTCAGAAGAGAATAAGCCACAACTCAAAGCAATACAAGTATTCCCAATTAGAAGATTCACCTGATTTCCTATGTGTAGGCTGTCAATTAAAACCTACTATTTTTAGATGTAATGTTTAAGTACACTTCTGTTAAGAAAACTGAGCCTGTGAACAACCAAGGTAGACCTTGCGTCCATTTTCCATTACTTCTTTCCACTTTTGGACAGCTCTCCACTACACACAGAAGAAAAATTTGTTTCCTTTTCATCCTTTCCACGTCAGTGCAAACTGCAAGTGGGGAAAGCGAGGCATGCTTCCATCCTTGGGCTACACCATCAGCCCTGCCCAGCGTAGTGTGGGCAGAGGGGTCGACACCAGCAGAGCCACTGCAGGCAGGGGAGGTGCTTGGTGGTTCCACTGCCAGGATGTGATGCTGCGCACGGGGCTGCAGAGGCTTTCATGGTCACTGCTTATTAAACATTTCTGATGCCGACTCAGGAGAAGGGGAAGTTGTGACTCACCACTCCAAAGGCTGGGCATCTCCATGGGACTGAAAGGTGGAAAAAGCAAGAGTTTTACTTTACTGAGTTACTAAGTCACTAAGCTGCTGGGAGATATGGCTGCATACAAGCAGACAAAGCAGATCTGCTGGTTAGACGGCAAGTTTACAGTTTATTTTCTCAGTGTCAGTTGCCTACTGAAACAGAAAAAAAATCAAAAATAATAAAGCTTCAGTGCCTAATGCAGCCCCCCCATTCAGCTCCCTGTTAAGGTCAGCACCAGAACAGACAGCAGTGCTGGTGGCTGCTTTGTCTAAGCTATAGAAACACAGTGTTTTATTGACTAACATATCTATTTGTCTTCATCACTTGTGCTCCGAATGCAATTACCAAAGGTGTCTTTACACCTTTAAATCTACTTTGGAAGTAGAGCCACAGCCAAAATGCTAATGAGCTTGCCTTAATTGTAAACACTGAGCACTGATAAGAATGAAACTCCATCCTCTGATCTAAGGAGTTCTTACGTGTTTCCTACTTACACTGCTTTTTATCTGATTCTCCTTCACTTCTGTTCTTAGGCAGATTAATAGGCACCTGAACAGACAAATAACAGTAGTACATCTCCTTCACACCCTTTTGACAGACTTTTGAGAGTGCAAAATATTTTTGGAAAATTATTATTGGAAAAAAGATTACTGAATGATCAGGTGGATGGCAAGGTTTCAGGCTGGAACAATCCGTTCCCCAGCACTCACATGAACACATTTGTAACTTGTACTTAAATGCTGATGGGACATTTTTTAGAATGTGATAAGTGTGAAATAGCCTGTAGTTTTATCAGTGCTGGTTGCTGCCCACTCCTGCAAAAAAAGTTTTATTGTGATCATTAAGTTGCAGGTAGGCAGTGCCTCTGGACTGTAAAATAGGAATGTTAGTGCGCAGTGATGAAAGCAAACTTTGCTCAACACCTGTCTATATATATTGCAGGTTTCAGTGGCTGCCCAGCTGATCCGTTCACTCTATTGTCTGGGAATTAAGTCGTGGTAAGTAAGAGCAACTAAGACTGAGTTTTCTTTTCTTCTCTTTTGAACTTTTTTAGCTTGCAAATCTAAAACTCTGCTTTTGCAGTTCAAGGAATGGCAACAGAGAGGTAATGCAGGGTACTGGAGTGGCATGTGAAATGTCATCCTCTCGTTAACATTTTCACCTTGTTTTCCTTTAACTGCATCTATATTTTAAGGAAGTGATTAAAAAAAAATGTAGTTCTGAAAACAGACTGTGCTTTTTTTCTACAATTAGCTAGGTTTATTTTTATGAAATAAGATAAAGAAATAAGGTATTTTGTTAGCAGCTGCCACCCCCCGCCCCCTCAAAAAAACTGCCTATAGCAAAAGAAAGTATTGATTGGTTTAATTATTATTTGGATTGAAAAGAAGTGAGATTTTAGGTCATAATATTCAGTGGTATTGGATACTGGAAAATGTCTAGGATATGATTAATGAAACATTGGAAGGAAATACGGTCAGTTCGTGTGTTAGCATAGATCTTGTGTAAAGCCTGTGTGCCTCACGATGGCCGTGTCAGGCTGTTCTTGATGGAAACATTTTCTTATGCTAATTTGGTTTGATACACGGAGGTAAAAGGAATACATTAGAGTCTAATGTAGTTTGCTCAACTAATGTGGCAGCAGGCAGAAATCAACTGGTTTCTCAGTAACTTTTATTATCAGCTCTTCCACTAGATCAGTAAGTCTTTCTAATGTTATTATTTTTTCCTCTCTTTATTCTTTACTATGTATTTTGTCTTTGGGATGGGGTAGATCTCTTCTATTTCCTTGTTGGTGGGGTTATTAATTTTCTTGTCATTTTATTCAGAAAAAATAATTGTTCTATCTAAATACCAGGCATTTCAAGCAGTTCACTTGTATTTCCTGGCTCTGGCTCTTCCATGGCAGTGTCCAGTGTTTTGCTTGGTTGTGAATTCAAAAATGAATGTCTGGGATTTGTTCCCTCTCTGCACATACCTAGATATTAGTTTTCTTTGCTAGTTCATTATTTTTTTAGTTTTGCTATGTGTTAGATTTAGGCTTGTGAAAAATGAGTCTTACAGATCCATAGGCATAAAAAATGAGCCGAGTGCTCTGTTTTTGTAGATTTCACATATCTCTTTTTGCCTTTACTACTGCATGAGTTGAAAGTTTACATCCTGGCTAAGCCTGCTGACTTACTCAAAGAAAAAGCCCCAAGGAAGCGGCTGGTGCCAGAGCGAAGACAAGACTTGTTCCTAGCAATGCTGAATCATTGCTGGCGTTTATTTAAGTTGTTACTGGTGCTGTTGCATCTGGGGCTTTGTGAACCATGGAACAGGTTCTGGGGCAAAACTCAGCTGATGTAAAGCTACTGAATGAGTTTGTGCTGGCTGCGGAGCTTTCTTTTCTGTCTCTACATAATGTGCTTCTATGTTGCAAGTAGTACATTTTGAGGGAAAAAAGACAGTATTTCTTCAAACTGTATATAAGAAAGGCTGCTATGTAGCTTGGTATTTATTCCTATGAAGCAAGTGTGATAAATACTCATATTTACTAAGTCATATATTTGGATATCAGATTAGCTGATAAATCCCTTTTTAAGATAAAAACTGTAGTGCTGTAGTGAATGATAAAGAAGTGATGTATTTTTGTAGAAAAGCTGAGACAGAAGGAGGGAGAGGGAGAGAGAGAGAATGGGGAAAGCCTGGCTGAACCCAAAATCTGATATGGAGCTGCGCAAGCAGCCTGTAGGTGCATGTATGGTCACGTTGGTGGTTGTTGTAGTTGTTATCAGTTAGTTTTGAAAATACTGCTTTTTCTTCAGTACTTTTTAGTTCATCTTGGTTTGACTGGGTCTGCTCCCCAGGAGTGAGATTTCTTTAAGACTTACTGCTCTGTAGTTCTCATGTCAGGCACAGTGTGGCCTTTCAGTGAGCTGTCATGGGTGGAGAGGTACGAACAATGCTGGCCGCGCACACGCAGGTGGTAGTTCATTTTCTCTGTGTTAAGTCCAGCAAAACAAACGCACTGACAACTGTTTCTGGTTTAAAACTGCAAAGCACAGAGAGTGCAGCTCTGCAAGAGAGGCAAAGCTGTTACAGCCCAGTGAGTCACTGAGGAATGCAATGTAGGGCAACTGCATGACACCTAGTGTTGCTCAGATAATTCCCGAGAGACTTTAACTCTTTGAAATGCTGTAGTGAGAGAGTATGGATATAAAAACCACAGGAGCCCACTTTGGTTCTGAGTTTTTCTCTCTCACATTTTATTTCAGAATTTGAATGCCATTGATTTTTTTTTTGTCTATCTCCCTCTTAGGAGGAGGAAGGTTCAGTTTCTTTTGAAGTTAGAAAAGATGTCACACATGGCTAGCATTTTCCAAAGGCAAGGAAAGACTATACTCACAACGAAAGAAGCACACAGGATGGTGTGAGAGGATTTGTCACGAGGTTCACCGAAACAGACTGGATTACATCTTGCACAGGCATTAGTTTTCAGACCTTTGCAATATGCATAGCATATTGTGACCTGCCACTTTCAGGAGGAAATTAGCTCCCGTTTCAGCACTACTCCCAACAGGTGGATATCCAAAGCACCAACGCGTGTCCTGACATGAGCTCAGTGACTTCACCCTGTGTGCAGGCACCCTGGCGGTCCTGCCACCCAAGGCGGGAACCAGATGCACAGCACTGAGACACCAGGGCTGGCACGAGGCTGGGCAGAGCTCATCACTCCAGCACCTCATCCAGCAATTGTGGCTATCCTGCCTTTGGATCTGGACTGGTGCGTCCAGCTGAATACAGCAAGTTGTTGCAGTGTGCATTGTCATTGGCCCATTCTCTGATATATTCCTTTGTATGTAGTTGTCTTTGGCGCTCAAAAGTAAACCACTCTTAGGGTTTTCATTGTCATTTATATCTTGCGTCAGCAATGTTGGTCTTTTCTACCACATCTGATGTCAGCCTTTCCAAAGGCGTGTGTGAGCTGCCAGGGAGTGATTCAATCACTTTGCCACCCCGGTGCTCTGCTCCTCCAAGGCACACAGATTGTCTCCTGAGCATTTTCTCAAGGTGTTAATGTCTGTATTTGGGCCAAGGAAGAATTCTTTAAAGGGAAAATTATAGAATGTAGATTCTCTTTGTAGCACAGTGATTAATTAACAGTAGGTAGCTGTGGCTATGTCTCCAACAAAGAGAGTATCAGGTGTCTCTCGACTATCTTCTCGGCTGTTCCTCTTAACAAGAGCTGGGATCTGTGACAGCTTTGGTAGCACTTCAAGGATATAGATGGTTCTGCTTGCATCAGTCCTTGATACCACTCACACAGCACGGGCTGTTCTAGTAATACCTCTGCAAGCCCAAATGCTCAAGGCAAATGCTGTAAAGGCCTCCAGTATTCGAGTCTGTTTTCTCAAATCAGAGGTTGGCTAGGGCTCATATGAACAACTTTATATACATACCTATAAAAAACTTCCTCCACAGAGGTGATCAACTCTCATTCTATGATGACTAATCACATAAAGCATAAACAATAATAATACATGACGTACCTGTGGGATCCTGAGCACCTCAGGAACATGGGAGTTGCTTATTATGGAAAAATGCTCTGCTGAATTCTTGTACGGGGAGAGTTTATTTCGGAGACATAGAGACTGTTTGTCTGCTGAAGTTTTCAAGCTCCAGTTTCTTCATCGAATGCATCAGCTCAGTTTCCATACAGTAATCATGCAGGCTGAATCCTTCATTTCCATACTAAGTGTAACAGAAGAGCTGTAGTAGTGATGGCATCTCCAGGGATGGCAGTGTGCAGCGTATTCTGTGTCTCCATGGTTGGAATAGGTTGCAGCTTCACATCTGACTTTCCAGTATATTTTCATGATTGCATTTCACTTAAGAATCACTTGTGCAGAGCAGTTATTTTTTTAATAGCTCTTTAAATGCTGAACATATATAAATGAAACTTGTTTAACAAGATAGAGGTGTTTTTGCCTGGGTGGGGCTGGAGGTTGTTTTGGCATGGATGAAAATGCAAGAATTTTCTTCAAGGAAATGGAAATCCTTGTTGAAACAAGCATGAGTGACTTTCTTTCATCTGTTCTAAGATCTTTGTGTATCTTGGTAGCTGCTCTGGGTCTTACAGCACAGATAAAAAATGTGAAAAGCATAGTTTTTGCTAATGGAATTGTAGAATAACTTTTCCTGGTAATGCGGAAGGGGAGACACTCTTTTCTTTGGGGAGTGCCAGAAAACAATACCCACCTGTGTTACAGTAAGACACGAGTGGTTTTGTCTGTGACTCTTCCTTCCCAGCTTAAGGAGGAGGATGTGTGGCTTACTGATGTGGGCAGGGACAAAACATTTTCACCATCAGCTACATGAAGGATTATGATTAGATGAATGATTAATTATACTCCCTTAGAGTGACTGCTAACTGCCGGTGAACCTTGTTTACAGGAGCACGATACCACCTCTGACTTTTGGAGGTTGGGCACTGGGGCTCTGTTTATGAGGAGCATTGGAGGCAAATGAGCTGACCAGTGTTTCAGACACATGGGTGCCAGACGTGCTGGCCATGGGGCAGCTCTGACTGACTTGTGTGGCAGAGAGGGTGGAAGAGACAGACCTGAAGGTGAGGCTTTCCCGGACAGGGTTCACTTTTCCCATCGTTTCCACTGAGTTTTCGGATGTGGTCACCAATTCTGTACAGGCAGAAGTACTGTGGTACGTATTTGTCTCATCTTTCCATAGTCACCTTCCCCCTCTTTCATGTCCCTCCCTCTGGCTTCCAATACTGGTGAAGTAAAGAGGTAGGACTCTTCCAGGCTTGGCCTCCTCTTGTGCCTGGACTAGGTCTGTCATGTGGGCTTGCGCCTGTGTTGGCAGGATTTGGCCATGTGATGTCATACTTTTAAAGTTATTATTTATTAATATTACAGTGCATGCCAAATGTGCCCAAAAGGGGTCAGGAAGGAAGGGGTTCAGAGAGAGAGCCTCTGTGAGATGGGTGAGCTGGACCTTGCTGCCACCAGCTCAGCTTCACTTGCAGCATCAGCTGTGAGTTACAGGCAAATACAGACCAGCAAATGGCCACTGCTCTCTAATTGTCCTCTTGCCCAGGCATTCAGCAAGCTTGAAACCCTGGGCTCTTCCTCCACCTTGTCCAGGATTCTCCTCTTCGTGTTTCCATGGAATGAACCAGTAAAGGCAACAAGGCATTGTGTCTAGCATTCATGACCCAAACGGAGCAGTGCTTTAGGGAAGAATTATTTTGCTAAAAAAGTTCTATGTGTTGAATTACCAGGTAGAGGTCTGTGTATTGAATTACCAGGCAGTTGCTTAAATCCAGAAGGTGGAAGAAAGTAAAACAGTTCTCTGACTTCTTGCTGAAAGGAGTTGAAATTAATTAAAGAGGAGAAATGCCTACCTTTTGGAAAGCAGAGGAATCTTGGCTTTTATGACCGTTAAAAGTGTATGAAGGTACAAATGTGAGATGGAAATAATTTTTTAATTGTGTACACTAATAAATAAATTGTGTTTTAAAAAATAATTGAGATATCAATTTCCCAAATAGAGGAATAACTCATAAAGATTAGTAAAAATTTGTGTTCAAGGGAAAATTGCTTTTATTTCATTTTCATCTCCTTGGCACTTAATCCTTATCATATTTCTCACATACACTCCTGTGAGGTGAATATTTTGACTGCATGTGCATTTCAATCAACACTACTTTGTCAGTCACAGATCATGGCTCCCTGGCCAGAGGTAGAGAAGCCTGAAACCAATAACTATATTGGGGACTCTTCCAAACAAAACCAGAACATGGCTGGGAAAGAAGGAGAAAATCACAAAGGTAAAGTGCTCACTTGTGAGTTATGGAGGTAAGTAAGTTTTGGGGATCCTTGGAGAAGATGGTAAGTAATTAAACAATTTTTTTAATGTTCTATTTCATCAGGCAACGTGGCTTCACTTGGAAATAAAGGGGAAATTCAACCTGCATTTTCTACAGTAGCTTTGATAGATGAGACAAGGCCAGAAGAAGAAGATCCATGGGCTCTGCCGGAACTGCAGGACACTGGGGTCAAGTGGTCAGGTAGCCATTTCTCCGTAAATAAGTTACCTACATTGTTTTCCCATCATGTGTCTCACTTCCTCCAAGACTTAATGGGCGTATTATATTTAGTCAGCTAAGAAAAATCCTGAAATCATGCTTCTTACCCTCCTTAAAACAAATGGAAAACAGTTCAGCACTAATATAGTTTTATATCCAGGTACCTGCTGGTCTTTTTTAACTCAGTACGATGACTATAAAACCAAGGGTCAATCTCAGATTTCATAAGGCTTTTGTCACATACCAAAAAGGTTTTTTTTGTGGTAAAAGTAGGTAAACAAAATACATGCTTTTGCAGTTAAAATGTGATTAAGAACATTCTTTTGGGTTTAATCACACACTGGAGCCATATCACTGTCTTTGTCTCCACTGTCTCTGCTTGTGCACTAGAGTATTCCAGAGAAAAAAATGAAGTGATTTTTTATACATAATGTATTTGTTTTGCAGAACTGGATAGAAAAGGAAAAATCATTCGCGTACTCTATGGGATAGGGAAGTTCATTATGCTACTTGGATTACTCTACATGTTCGTGTGTTCTCTGGATGTACTGAGCTCTGCTTTTCAACTGGTAGGAGGTATGAAAATATCTAAAATATCAAGAATAAATTATGAATAAGGCAGTAAATTTTGTCTGAGACACTTAATTACAGCTATCACTCTTCAAAACATTCTTCATATGTGTTGAGATAAAGATTCAGAAGGAAGTAGCTCTGATTGAACACTGACCTTCATTTGTTTGAAAGGGTCTTTCTGTCTCAAATTCCAGAGTGCTGCTGATGTAGGGGTTGTTGGCCCCAATTTCCTAGTAGCTTCCTGTTACTTTAGGGACAGTTTACAAAAATACATCTGTGCATAAATCTATCCCATGTAAAAGACATTTCAACAAGGTGAAATAGGAAAATTGTCCTCTTGATCAAAGCATCTAACACTGAAATATCCCCCAAAACCTTCAAAGATGAAAACTATTGAAATGTGGTTTTTACATTTACCCCCAAGTGTTGAATTCAGGTGATGGACTCAGGAGTGGTTATGAAGTAATATGTGTGCTTCTGTGGAAGTATTTTGCAAACACAGAAAGGTACAGGAACAGAATTAATCAGTATTATTAAAAGCATTTTCCTTAATTCAGTATCCAAAAATACCAAGTAGTAGCATTTAAACCAAGGTATGTGTGATTTTTTTTGTCCTACAGTCTTTCCTCTGATGGCTGTGGCTCTTCTCTGCAGAGTTCAGCAGGGCTTATAGTCACTGAAATGAGAGAATATAAAATATTCTCTAATAACTGAGAATCTGAGAGTCCAGGACATGAATCTGGATCCCTGGGCTACATTGTACATTTTGGGATGGCAAACATGGTTGTATATGTATCAATTAAATGGCTGAATGATCTTTAATTAAACACTCTGATAATTTCTGTGGACATTACCTTGTACTTCCCTCACTCAGAGAATATATATATATTTTTTTATAGGTAAAGCAGCAGGGGACATATTTAAAGATGATTCAGTGCTCTCAAATCCAGTTGCGGGATTGGTGATTGGAGTTCTGGTGACTGTTATGGTCCAGAGCTCCAGTACTTCTTCATCCATTGTGGTCAGCATGGTGTCCTCCACTTGTAAGTCTGCTCCCAGTATCTTCCTAGACATCACTCATAAACCTTGTCTCACGTGCAAACATTCCCACTTGTGCTCAAATTGTAGAAGCTTTGGGTATACGAATAGAGACTGTAGGAAAAGATTTTCACAGCTGTTTCCCTGATATAAAATAAAATTTTAAGAAGTAATAATAATGGTATTAATATTAGTAGTAGCAATAGTAGTAGTAGTACCAGTAATAGTAGTAAGACCACAACTGCAATGAAAATCTTTGGAAGCCTTGGCACTGAATGACTTAATTTTGTAGTTATCTGCATACTTTTCTCATGTTAGGCAGTTACTGGACTTCATTGTTTCTGTGGTATCGTTTCAAAATTCTGCACTAAGTAGGCAAATGCCTGGGAAAGAAAACTAATAACCATGGGCCACAGTTTCAGTGGGGATCATGGCACTATGGGAGTGCCATGTTCCCAGGGGGCTTGATTAAAACAAACATGTTTGGATTGGAGCAGCTAATCCCACTGACATCAAGGGAAGTCACGTTTTCACTGATGGTAACAGAAATTTTCATTGAAGCATAGAGCTTGCTGATGATCTGATTTTTTCATTCAGTGTTTCCTTTTCTGCTTTCCAGTGCTGACTGTTAGAGCAGCCATTCCTATCATCATGGGAGCAAACATTGGCACCTCAGTTACAAACACAATTGTGGCACTTATGCAAGCTGGGGACAGGAATGAATTTAGAAGGTATTGTACTTAAACTCTAGAGCTGGAAAATTGTTTCTTCCTTTTTTTTAGGTCTTCTTCTATATCCCCTATCACTACTACAGCCATTCAGCCTTCCTAGACAGGAAAGTCACAAGCATGGCCATGGCAAAGGTAGAGTGCTGCCTACATACATGGCTTCATATGCTTGAAGAAAAACACATCGAGTTCCTTTAAAGGTTTTGTGGGTTTGTAAGAATTCACCATTTTTAATGATCTTACACGAGGATAAATTTTCAAGTGGTCCCACGATACCCCCCACCTTTTATTATATCTTAGTTATGGGAGGGCTGTACAAGACGTTAATATTACATGAATTTGGTCTGGTTTCCTTAAAAGAGATTTCAATGTTGAAGGCTTCTTAAGTCTACAGTAAGCAAGAGCTGATAACTGCAGAGAAATGAAGTGTTCTGGCTATCAAATATATACAGTGACAACTTTTAGACTGCCACTTGCCATTGCCACTGAGAGAGCTCATGGCTCATGGAGCTGGGCAGTAAACTTGGGAGGGATAGGAGCCTTTGGTACCTTGCCATTTATGGCATACTGGGCATATTGAAATACTCTTAGCCTAAGCCTCTGAGGGAAGAGCTGTGGCTCCTCAGGCTTTGCAGGAGAAGATGGAACACCAACCAACACTTTGCAGGAACACATGGGAGAGCTGCAAAGCCCTCTTGCCCCAGGAGTCAGGGAGAACAGGTCCTGGAGGCAACAACTGGCTGAAGATTAAAAATGTACCAAAAATGGGTGAGAGGCAAAACAAATATAGGCTGTACAGCCACTTCTTTCTTCAAACAAGTACTCCTGGCAGCCTCATTTTAACGATCACTTTTGTCTTTTCTAGTTTTTCTTGTTTTACTCACCTGTCTGGCTCTTTAGTTGGTCAACAGTGTGGAGCCAACTTAGCACTCCATAACAAAGTAGCCGCCTCCTTTGACCCCAGAAATTAAATTATTCCCACCTTGAAGTGGCCTTCATCCTCACTTTTATGATTTCATATCTAATTGATGTTGTGCATATTTTGTTTAATTAAAAGCAACTCTTTTTTTTTAATTTCTTCTTGCAGGGCCTTTGCTGGGGCAACAATCCATGATTTCTTTAACTGGCTTGCTGTGTTTGCCCTGCTGCCCATTGAAGTTATTTCTGGCTATCTCTACCATCTCACCAATGTTATAGTTGAGTCCTTTCATCTTGAAAGTGGTGAGGATGCCCCGGAACTGCTGAAAGTTATCACAGATCCCTTTACAAAGCTCATCATTGAGGTAAGCTCTTTCTCATTTCAAGGAAGCTGCTTACTTGGTTCAGTCACAAGTAATCAAAATGCTCTGAGAAGGTTTCCCACTCCTTTCTCTGTGTCCTTGGGGTAAAGTTCATTAGCAGATGAATTCTTCTTTTTATTCACATTTCAGAAAGCCCCAGCTCTATATTTCTGGTTTCTATTTCCCCCACATTTCACCTTAGCGATGGCAGACCTAGCTAGGAGGGCTGGGAAGGCAGGTGAGGACAAATGCAGCCATGTGGCATGGATGGGAAGGATGCCTGTTGCCTGAATGTTGGCAGATGGTATTAGCTGAGACAACCTGCCACAGCCAGAGGATCAGCATAGGACCTGATGATGACACTGAAATTATGGGACATAGTCATGTGCACCTAGAGGCCAGGGGGGTGCACACAGCTTCTGAAGTGACAGTAAATACAGCTAGGCAGTTGTGTCAGAGCAGCTGAGTAAACAGAAAGGGTAAGATGAGGTAGTGGATGACGTGGGGAGAATGAGACACAGCATTTGTGCATGTAGAGTTGGACCTTTTTTCTGGGAGTAACCCTCCTCCTACCCGTTGGGCAGCAGTTCCAGCATTATAGTCATGCAGATTTTATATGGTTGAGCTTCCAAAGGGGGTTATTTGAGTAGAGCTGAACACAAGTATGTGATGCAAGCTGGAATAATGCATTTTTTAAATTCTTTTTATTTTTCTTTTTAAGCTTGATAAATCAGTAATAAATGCAATTGCTACTAATGATGAATCAGCAAAAAACAAAAGCCTGGTAAAGATCTGGTGTGTCACTGAAACCAATGTGGTGAGTATCACGTTAAATTAATTGTCAGGTACCTCAAGAAATATATTACTGATCTGTAGCTGATGCTCCTTATCATAGGATTGTGAAATTAGATTTTTTTTAATGAGGGTGGGGTTTTTATCAGCAGAAAAAAAAAGAAAGAATTTAATGTAGTTTTTGCTTCACTTAAACTAAGGATGGTCACCAGTGGTGACCTTGGCCTGGCTGCTTTCAGTACCATGCAGACCCTTGCCTATCAGAACTGGTGGATTGGAGCCAAGTCTTCTACTCCTTTCAAACCCAAATGCCTTTAAGCTCTGATACTCCTACCAACTCCCTGAAAGTGGAAAAAATCTGCAACATAGGCCAGAGAAAATATTGTTTCAACCACCATTTATCTACTGATCTAATCAGCTTTAGTTTTAGGTGTGTTAGGGTGATCTAGTGGCAGCTGGCTATTTGCAGCTTTCTTGGAAAACTGCCCTTGGAGAAAGCCTCTGTGGGGCTGTGTCCTGTTGCTCTTCACCCAAGCAGCTCTGCAGCTTGCAGGAATCTCTTGCTCAGATCGACACCAATGAGTATTTTGGTAAACTACAGAGCTGAGTGTTTGGTTTGCATTGTTCAGCTAACTAGCAATTACAGCATTAAATATCCTTTGATTCTCTAATTAGAGTGTTCTACTTGTTGGCATGTATAGAAAAATAATTCCTGAAGTCCTGGGGCAGAAGATACTTTAGGACACACCATGGAGGTTGAAATTAAGTGCTCAGCTCCTATTAAATGACAGTCTGGGTGGCCAGTGAAATGCTACCTATGGAGATAGCGCCGGAGCAGAGCTGTGCTCACCCGAAACCCTGCTCAGGTTACACCGCTGAGGCTCTGGGTGTTTCACCTCGGGGAGCCCGGGCTGGGGCGGCTGCGCTGCTGCCAGACCCCGGCCAGAGCCCCGGCCCGATGTCCCTCACTGCCCCGGTAGGCACAGCCCAACCCTCAGCTGGAGAGCTCCGAGCCCCTGAGTCCTACACAAGACAAGCAGCTACACGGAAAGTGTAGGCTGAGGGACATGTGTGTTTCTAGACACGCACTTTTTTTCTGTATTTGCCTATATTTTGGCTGTGTACCTACTGCCAAAACTTATAGTCAAATTACAAAAAGACGTGAAACCCCCAGAAGTCTGACTTGAACTTGGTGGGGGGAAAGGAAGATAATTTAAATTATTTGCATTCCTAGTGGGTTGAACTAATTTCCAGCAAAAATTATTAAATAGACTTATGGCAGGGATAAATACATGCAAATCCCATATGTTTAAACCAAACCAAACATTTTGATCTAATGCAGCTGCTTTGAAACTCAGATGTTTGAAAAAATTTCAGGCAGGTGAGAAACAAGAGTGTGTTGTGTTTATAAAGGTTGACAGGATGGGGGGCCTGGAGCCCAGGTGCTCCCTGGAGATGTGGGGGCACTAGATCCACTCCCAGTTTTGCCCACCTGCATCATCTGGAGAGGAGTACAAATGCAGGTGTCAGTAGGCAGTACCCAGCAAAAAACCATGATTTCTCTTTCCCCATTTCTGCAAAAGACAATCACTCAAGTACTTTGGAAAGACACCTCGTGTTCAGGAGCGTGGTTCAGAGTCCATTTGGCTGTTAGCTGCTCTCGTGTGGAAGTACAGCTCAGTCAGCAAGCTCTTTCTTAATCTGCATAAGGACTTATGGACCTGGTGTCAGAATGCAGTATGTCTGGGCTAGGAGGGCTTATAAGGAAGGCTTTATTGTGGTATAAACAGAAATTCAGTAATTTAGTGATGCTAATTATAGTGCTTGTAATTAGCTCTTAGATAGCATTTGGACTTTGAAAATGAAAGTAGTAGCAGCACTTCTGTTTCTACTGACATGGAAATGGAGGCACAGAAAATCAGCTCGAGCGGCTGGTTCTCATCCAGCAAGAGAACCTGCACTAGTGTTGCAGCATTCTGACTCACAGCCCTGTAAACCATGACTTACCAGACCATGAACTGCATTGAGATGCCAGTAAAGAGGTCTTTCTTTGACCAAGGAAGCTGTGGCACTGGCTGGAAAAGGAACGCCACTGTCCTGCAACTGCAACCAGATGTGAACCTTGCTCCACAAAACCAGTCATCAGTAGTTAAGGCCCTTAGCTACTAATGGCTTGATGCTATGGTTATTGCACTGTAGAAGATTTTGGAGATATTTTAATCTTTAAATGTTGTACTGATTGACTTGGGTAACAGCACAATCATTTATTTTATGAATGCAAAATTTTACCTTGTCCTTAATGTGGTGCTAGCTTACAAATCTGACTTTTTAGTTGATGAATCTTGGTTGTAGTAAGATTCAAAAACTCTGCATGAGCTCTTAATAAAGGATTGTAGACGACTGAACTATCTGCTTTGTCTGGCAATCTTTAGACACTGCAGAATGTCACAATTCCACCTTCAGAGAACTGCACATCTCCTGACTTTTGCTGGACTGA
Organism: Struthidea cinerea; assembly: GCA_013397865.1. Classification (NCBI taxonomy): domain Eukaryota; kingdom Metazoa; phylum Chordata; class Aves; order Passeriformes; family Corcoracidae; genus Struthidea; species Struthidea cinerea. The sequence goes on from VZTI01003277.1 coordinate 1,975,521, forward strand.
TGGAAACGAGACATGGACCCTCAAGAATATAACTGAAACAGAGTATATCAGTAAATGTAAGTAGTAGAACTACTTCTCTGCAATATCTCTACAAAAGTACATAGCTTTCTAATGGTGCTGACAGACCACTTCAGAGGTGTATCCAGAAGCCCTCGCCTGCATACAGACACGTGGCCCGAGGAGCCTGAGCGCTGGTATAGCTGCACAGCTGGAGTTACCAGCATCATCATGGTATCTGGCTGCAGATGGATCTCTTTCCATGCTCCCTGATACCAGTAATTGAGGTCTTCAGTATCATGTCACCCTCGATGTTCAGATGGCTTGGAGCTACGGTTACTTTGCCGTAACAGTTGCTAGGATATCTCCATCCCTATGCATGCCCTGCAGGACTTTCAACTGCCCTTCTCAGGTGTGCAGATACCTCTGGGCAAAGCTGATCCACCACGCAGCTTGCAGATCCCCAAATTTTCTCCTGCCTTTGTACTCCTCTCCTTTGCACATGGTCACCTAGTTCCTGCCTGCCCACAGGGGTGCCCACTGTGTATTTTACAAGCATGTCCACAGAAGTGCCCCTCCTGCCTCGCTCAGACATGGCTTTTGTGGAGGAAGGGAGGTGGCATTTTCCCTCTTTGCATCAACCCCTCAAGATGTGTGTGCTTTGGTCCCATTTTCTTAGGGGCGTGAATGAAAACCAGAGCTGGGCTTAGGATCACAAGCAAAAATGTGGGTATGCTAATTCATTTTCCTTTTCTTTTTCAGGCCAACACCTCTTTGTAAACTCAGACCTGCCTGATCTTGCCATTGGGCTCATCCTTCTAGCTTTGTCCCTGCTTGTTCTGTGCTCCTGTTTGGTAATGATTGTTAAGCTATTAAACTCTGTGCTTAAAGGACAAGTGGCAAGTGTTATCAAGAAGACAATCAACACTGGTAAATATCTGCTTTTCCTCAGGATTGTTTTCAGGAATGACAAGGACACTGAGCATGTTTATTGATGTTTCCTGTTGTGGAAGATATTATAGAATAATTTAAAGAAAATACTATTGAATGAAAATCATGCACACTGCCCAACATTTTTTCTCCCAAGCATGTTCTTTTCTTTCGTTTAAAAATCTATTAGTGAACAGCTTGATTGAGAAATGCGGCAGATTAACAGCATTAGAGACCAAAGTCCAGGCTCTGTTCCTAGATGTATAATCATTAGCTGTTAGAAATGTAGTGTTCCCATCCTCAAAAGATAGCACCAAAGTGCTGAGATTGCAATTGCCTGCTCTGGCACAGGGCTTGTGTATTCCTTCTAAAGTAAGTTGAAAAAAGTTCGTAGTAATTAATGATCTTGTCCTGTTTAGCTGCCTAACTCTCTCTTCAGTAGGATAAGGCAGCCTTGAATAGTGGTAATTTTCTGTCTTTCCCTGTGCTGTCTGGGTGATTTTTTCAGCCTGGATCCACTGAGTGCAAATGTTGGGGTTTTTTTTCACCAGGCTGCTTTTCCTTCATACTCTCTTGAATGGAGAGATTAGAAGCTGTAGCAGAGAAAAGCAGTCCTGGCACAGATCTCAGGCTGTGGTTGAAGTGAGGGTTCACAGAAATGCAGAAGGCAACAAAGTGGTCCCCAAACTGTCTTCTCCTGGGCAAAGAACACTGCTCAAATTAAAAACAAGGGTTAGAAAGTAAACAGCTGACAACTACTGCTTATTTAATGTGGGATCTCCTCTGTGTTCCTCTGTGTCTTACCAACTGATTAAGTCCTCACTTCCCAGCTCTCTCATAAATATGCAGACTACAGGGGACATTTGTGCCTAGTTTCCCTAATCAGTGTAATTAGCTGTCCTCTGCAAGAGTTAACAAGTGAATTTTTAGGAGATAATCTGCTTGAAACAAGTTAGAACAAACAAAAAACTTGGCTTTCTCAGGATGGTCTTCAAAGCTTTCTGAAGATCTGATCCATGCAGTGGGTGCCTGGTTGCTGAAACCAAGGCTCTCAAGACACCCAGAAGCTTTTGTGTTGACCTCTGAGGAACCGTTTCTGGTACCTACTTGTATCACAACACACATGCTACCCTGGTCAGGACAAATGTCTACCTAGTCTAGTGTCCATCTCAAAGTGTATCCAGTGGTGCAAGGCTGTAGAAGGAGCACAGCAAACAGGATAAATCAGAGTAGTAGAACCGACCCCAAATCGTCATTTGAGACCCAATACGCAAACAATGTATCTACATTTTAAGTGCTTAACAGTCTTCACTGCTGCGTCACAGCAGTAACTCTGTTATGCTAACAGCACCGTTCTCCCTCTAATTTTTAGATTTCCCATTTCCTTTTACTTGGCTCGCTGGATATCTAGCTATGCTTGCGGGGGCTGGTATGACCTTCGTTGTCCAAAGTAGTTCTGTTTTCACATCTGCTATTACACCCCTTGTTGGTAAGTTGTAAATACTGTGTTCTTTATCCCCGTGTTTTATCTTTTCTATCATTCTGAAACCAACTCAATCCTGTTTCTTTTCTCGTAGGCATTGGGGTTATAAGCATTGAGCGCTCTTATCCCCTTACCTTAGGAGCCAACATTGGCACAACCACAACAGCTATACTTGCAGCTTTAGCAAGTCCAGGGAGTACATTAAAATATTCATTACAGGTCAGTATAAAACAACGCTTTCTTGACTTCATTTAGAATTTGTAACTTTTCTGAAGAAAAACCTGACAAAAGTGGCTGTGATGCAAATATGCCACTCATGTTGTGCCTGATTTTGTGTGTGCTGTTAATGACAGTGCATTCAATTCAACTGCTAGAGCAAAAAGGTTGCATTAAACATTCTCTAATATATAGTTAATCTTGCTTTCATAAATTGTCTTGATCTGAGTGAATTGATTCAGAACTGAGACAGGGGAGGCTACTTGACCCGAGTGTGGGGTCTTTGCAGCTTGGAATTCAGTGCCCACATACTGACAACCCTCTGAGGGTTACTGATTTCTGTAAGTTCCCTTCTCAGGACCCTAACTCAGTTCATGCAGTGCACAGGGACTGCTGTAACCTAAGTGAAGACTGCACAATCCTTAAGCTGGCAAGCTCTCTATCTACCTGATGTTGCAGTGAGCATGGCATCTATTTTTCTCATTTTAAATGTAATTTGAGTGGGTTTTATTGAATTCCATTTTGCCTCAAATGATTTGAAAAGTAGGAAGCCTGGCTTTGGCCTCCGATTTTCCACCCAGTAAAGAACCTGGCAGCAGATAACATTTGAATGAATGCTCTACATCAAAGAGTGAAAAGATATTGACGTTTCCTTGGTGAATAGGATGAATGTTTTTACTAGCTAAAATAAATCAAGAAAATTACAGAAATCATTTTATTGTCCTCAGGCATGATAGGACAGATGTAATCATGAGAAGATGCTATCTTGATAAAGCTCAGATTTCATGATAACATGCTGGTTTTATAACACACTTTATAAATAAACCCCTGTACTTTCATATTTACTTTAGTCTGATAACACAAAATGAAAATAAGATAAGGTGAGCAGGGTATGTACTGTTTTGTTTACTATATTCTTATTCTGTCTAAGTGACTTCTGTAAGATTTAGCAAGTCTGCACCTTTTAATGCTGATTTAAAAAAAAACATTTAAAGTATGTGAATCAAAGGATTATAAAGACCCAAAGACAAGATCACCCTCCAGTAATCTCCTCAGTGCCTTACGAACTTATAGCTAGTTTTCGTAAAATCCAAGTTTGTACCATTAAAAATTTCTCTGTAACCTGTGTGCATTATCAAATTTACACTTCCCATGTTTTCATTGAAAATTTATGGATGCAGAACCCAATAATGAACAATTCTCACATGGTTCCCACACCTTATTGACAACAGTACTGTTTCCTGAGAGCTGGAAGTAATTACCATGTGCGCAGGAGCATTTAAAGGCATTTTAGCTAATGAAATTCTCACATGTTTTCGCTTTCAGATTGCCTTGTGCCACTTTTTCTTCAATGTCTCTGGGATTATTCTGTTTTATCCGCTACCTTTTACCCGCCTGCCAATCCGCATGTGCAAGACCTTGGGAAACATAACAGCCCAGTACAGATGGTTTGCTATATTTTATCTTCTCCTCTGTTTCTTTCTTTTGCCTTTGTTTATATTTGGTCTGTCACTGGCAGGCTGGGCAGTCCTTTTGGGTGTTTGCCTTCCCCTGTTTGCTCTTTTTATTGCTGTGGTTGTAATTAACGTTATGCAGAAAAGGCGGCCACATTCACTGCCTGAGAAGCTCCAAAACTGGGATTTCCTACCTCTCTGGATGCACTCCCTAGAGCCCTGGGACAATATAATTATGTCTTCACTTGCTTTTTGTGGGAAACACTGCTGTGGCTTCTGCAAGTGTTGTAAAGTCAATGCTGAACAGGAGGGTGCCAAAGACAAGCAGCTAAAAACGATGGAAGTTTATGAAAACACCATGGCAATGGCTGATGAAGAAAGAGGTGGAAGAAGGGCACCAGCTGTAGCTTGTGTTGACAAAACAGGCACAAACAACACAGCCTTATAGCACTGGATCCATGCATATTAGCAGAGATACAGCATAGGACAGCCAGGCTCATCAAAACCACCTTGGACTTTGCACTGAGGACAGAGTGAACATTTTGTTAGGTCTCTGAAGCCAGTGATACATCACTCATCAAGGAATGGAGTCAAACAAGCTTGACAGAGTCCCTAGAAAATCTATGCTCAGTTGCAAAGCTAATGACAGATTTGCTCACAGAGGATCTACTATGTGGTACCTTCCTCCAATGTTATCAGTAGCAAACAAAAGAAATCCTGATGTAGTCCCATGAAGAGAGGGATGAAGGAAGTGGCAATCAATTCAAACTTAAAAAACAAATAAACAATGCACTTGTAGAACAGCCTTTCTGACCTACTGACTCAGCAGAAATTCATAGTACCTAAAAAGCCCTGGAAATAAAAAAAAAAAGGGGGCGGGGGGGGAAGGAGTCCTAATGTTTTCATTGGCCTGTCTGCAGTGGTCAAAATGGAAAACAGTAGCTTTCCTAGAATAGACAAAATCTATTCTATGCGTGTGAAGGAAAATGAAACGGTGGGACATCCTTCAGAACCTCTGGGAGTCCTACTCTGGCATAAGGGTGCACACAAGCCCATTTGGAGCCCTCTCTGTCTCCTTTAACAGTGGGAACAGGAGTTATAATCTTTTATTAAAGCAATTGCTGCTCCCTCTGGCTGCTGAAGGTTAAGCACTCTCTATGGAGCCATCGGCTGGCTACCAAAGGTCTTGACTGACTGAGGACGTGATTGTGTGGCCATTCCTCTCTCTAGATGGTCCTCTTCAGTCCTGTTCGCCATGTAATCCCACAACTTTGGGATGGTACAGGAAGGAGGAAAAGTGGCCAGGGTGGGAGAGGAGAGAGCTGTGCCAGCCTGGGCTGATGCCAGGAAATCCGTGTGCAGCCGTGGCTCCATTTGCCCGCGCCACAAAAGGAGTTTTCAGAGTAGCAGTGGAGACTGGCTTTAGACCTACAACAGAGGGAGCCTGCAGAGCAGATTGTGGCTAGCACAGGACATCTGGTAATGTTTACTGGAGAGAAAGGAGTTTTCACCACCCCTTTGTGCTCCAAACCGCCCTACTTGGAAATAATGTGAATTTTACTGGCAATTGTATGCAACCATACAAATCCCGAATAAAGTCCATAAGGAGTGTAGTCACTACAATGTCTAGCAAATTCATAGGTAGTGCAATACTTGGTAGGAAGCTGCTTGTGCTCAAATTTTACCTTTATTTATTTTTTAGTAAGTGCTTGTGAGATTGCTCTGAATCATGGGCTGACAGAAGGCATAATTTCAAACTCAGAAGAAGATCATTTCAAAGATGCACTCAGTACTTCTGCTGGTCTTCAATAGCTTAGATATTAGTGAGTATGGGATAATATCTGAAGTCCAATCACTGACGTTCCAAAAAAAATTAGGTGGCTGATTGTAAACCAAGTATCATTTAAAGCCCATTTAAGTGGCTGAATTTTAAATTAAATGTGTAATGAAAATGCTGAGAAGACCCTTAGTGTAACATAGCCACTCAGTGCTGCTAGAACACAATTACTTCTGAATAGCTGTTTTCTGTAGAGCTTGGAATTCAGTAGGTTAAATTCAGCAATCAGGTAAACACATGCATTTTAGAAGTGAAAATTGTTTTCATTTACTTTTTTAAACTAACATTAAAACTGGAAAACTATGTGTTTGCAAATTGCATTCAAACTCAGATTCTGACTGTTTCTGTAATTGTGAGCCAGTGACAAAATGCTTAGAATCAGAGTGAATTTCCAAAGGCATCTAGTTTCAGTATAGTTCTGCTCTTTTGGAGTGCAAGAACAAAGAGCAGAATTATGTCAAATGTTCTTTGTGAAGTTATTTTCCTTATCCTTCATATAGTCGAAACAGAATTTTGTCAGCATCTCATTTTTAAAGGTGAATTTTTGTATTTTCAATAATTCTTTTTCATTTTATTCTCACAATTCTGGATGCTTTTTGAATCTGCTTCTTTAAATCCCGGTGTGCATTTCTCATGCCCTCTTTCCTTGGGAAAAATATGAGAAAAATATCCAGAATTGTTTTCGAGTTATCTTAAGTTTCCATTGACCACCCATTGAAAGAGGAAACATTTTAGTCTACTTTTACTCATTTCTTGAACAACTTGCACCTTATTTTACTTCTTGAAGTAAAGCCATCAAGAAGAGTGATTATAACTGTGGGAAAGCAATTCTTACGAAAGCATCAGAGTAATAATTGTCAGACATATCAGTACTTTATGGTTCCTCTTTGTAACGTCTCCCCTGTGATCCCTCCTTGCTCCAGGCCATACTGTGCCATTGTGTTAAGCAGATTCCAACAAATATTTCTGTTTAATACTTGACAGCACAATATGTCCTGGTACACTCCCCCCACACTCTTACTGAAAGATATTTACACTTTATTTATAATTGTTTGAGTGTACAGAATTTTTCATATGTTATGGAGAAAAAGGCTCGTGATTGTGTTATATATTACATATTTGAAAACTATGCAACGTTTATCTATAAAAATGTAAAAAGGAACTACTGTATATTTTGTAATATAACTTTTCAATTGTTTGTAACTGTGTATACTGTGTATTATGGAGGCTGTTGGCTCTATCAATAGGCTACTTAAAGATTGTTAGTAATGCAGAGAGATTTCTCAAAGACAAAAAACAACTATAGACTTTCATAATATGGCTTAATGCACAAGGATATTAAACTCAATGTTTCTAAAATATCTGAATTTTCTGTAATGAGAAATTTTGGAAAACAGTATTTCTAAAATACTTTTTTAAACTCTTAAACACTTTAATTGTTTCAAGGACAGTATGTCTTTATATTTTGTCATGAATATTCATCTTGTCTGTCCTCACGCACTGAATGTAAAAATAAAGAGAAGTTTAAAAAAAAGATCTTTTCATAATATCTATTTATTTATTTAAAATATCTATTTATATCTATATATATATTCATATATATATTTATTATATATCATGGAATCTTGCAGAAAAATAAGTATTCAGACAAATTCTAGCCTGAGCTGATGCAATGTGCAAGAAATGGGGAGGTTCTTTTAGCACTGAGCACTAAAGAAAAGCATCTGTGTGTCCAGTATTTTCATATGAACGAGAGATATTCATATGGAGAAAAAGAATTGCTCAGTGCAATTGTGTGGGTCAAGATATTTTCTGGCAGATTGCTACAGACTGTCCTCAGTGAAGGCAAGCATGGAAGAGGAAAGCCAATGCTATTGTGGCAGCAGGATGCATGATGAGTTACCCCAAATTATCTGTATCACTGTACTAGGCTCAGATTCTTCCTGTATTCTCTGGCAAACAGTGTCTCCATAATGCTCCTTATACCTCGTGACCTGAGTGATGTCTGGCTTGTAACTGGCAAAAATATCCATCTTACTCTTTTTTTTTAAATCACATATGACCTATGGAGTTTAACCAGACAGAGAGAAATAAAAAGTGCTCTTTAAATGCATTAAAGATTATTGAAAATGTTATTAGAATTCATAATTATGAGATCAACAGTAGCTGAGGAACCAGCCCCAAAGGTACATTCCCAAATACACCATGTTTCATTGAAATGTAGATAGCAGAATTATTTCTTATACCACCAATATTTATGCACTAAAGTGTTGGGGTGTCCTGGCAAACCTGCCAGCCTAGGGCTCGGAGGGACGGAGCCGCGCCTGGGAAAACCCTCGCTGTCCATGTTCCCCCTATACAAATGTGAATTGGTTCACCCCGGTTTC
>VZTI01003277.1:1983832-2033202 GCA_013397865.1 Struthidea cinerea
CCCCGGTTTCTCTTTTCCCCCCCCCGCGGTGCCAAGGGCTATGGGCTGGCCCGGGTTCCTTCCCTTCCCATTGGCTGTCGCTGTAAGCCCCGCCCCCGTTGCCCGGCTCCCTAAATACAGGGCCGCGCAGGTGCCAGGGGAGATTGCTGCTGCGACCAAGGAATGGACTCCTGTGCCGCTCGCAGTGTCTGCGCTCTCGCCTTCCTTTGTTCTCGGGGTCCAAGGGGGTCCAAGCTGGAGCCCCTGTGGACGTAGCTGCATCGCTTACAGAGCACGCTGCCAGCGAGCGCTAATGGCGGCAGGCACGGACCGGCTCAAATCGTGATTGCAGGCGCGTTGCTGAGCAGCCATGGGATCTCATTCCCAAGCTAGCCAGCCCCGCAAGCCAGCGAAACATACACTAAGGTGTAAACTGGCTTCTTCTGAAAATGCAGTAAGCACCCTAGGCCCATGATTTAAAACTTACAGCATCTTATACCCATGCATAAATACTGTAATTCATCACCTTCCATGACTCACTGTCTTTTGGGAATCAAAGCACACCCAGGACACGTGCATGGGTTGTGCCACCCACCTTTCCATTTCCAAGCTGCTGGGACAAAGTTCAGCAATGCCTGTCACTATTTAACCAATAGCAGTTAAGTCATGGAGCTCTGCACTCATCAGAAGCTTTCAGAATGTGCGAACAATGCTTCAGGTCATTGCCTGTTCCCTGCTTGCAGCTTAACCATGTTGTCCACAGCTCCCTTTGGTGCTCCTGTGTTCTTTTAATCTCTGCTGAAGTGCCACATTTGCTTCCCCCAGTTTCAAATTCTTTATAACACTGCATTGCACTGTACCAGGTCTACCACTGTGCAGCATTCTGGTTAGTCTGAAATTCTGGTCTTGAATGCTCCATCATCTCTTTCTTCATCGCACCATGTAGTGGTGGGCACCCAGCCAGGCCCTCTGGACAGCCACTCGCCATGCCGCTGAGGAAGGCTGTTCTCTGATTTGCAGCAAATTATTTGGGGGTGCAGGCTGGTGTGGTACCCCTGGCAGCAGCTGAACCAAAACACAATCAATAGCACAGGAATTCATCAGGTCTGTTAGAAATAAATAGTGAGCAGTGCGGAGCAAAAATGTTTCAGGAGCTGCGTAAGGAAGGACACCACACTCATACCAGGGAATGCCAGGCTATGTTTCTGTTGCATAATCTCAGTGGGCTGTGCTTCCATGCAAGGACTTTATCTGCATTCAGATGTTTTTCCACTATCTAATGGCCACTCCTGGTGTTACCACATGCCAGAGGCATAACACTGGATGTGTAAATCCCCTTGTGATATTTTTACAGTGAATAGTCTTTAGATCTTACTCCCTTTATGACAATTCTGCTACAAAGAAAATGTATGATCCATATGAGAGAACTGAGTGTTCACTTTGCATATTGGATAGTAATCACACTGATTTCATGGAGCTGTCCCTAAGCAGGTTTCCCCTAACAACTGAGATCTGAGTTTCAACAAGACAGACAAGCAGAGCAAAGGCTAGAATTAAACTGTCACAGGCATTGTATCTTACTCAGCACCTGATGAAATTCCTTAATTGCCATTTACACTTTTGGTGTATCAATCTTTTTACGTGGCTCAACATCTAAGGACACATTACCATGACATAAACAATCAGAGTAATTATAGGAGCAGATATTTTGCAACCAACACCACATCTGATAGACTGGGGTTTTTTTACACAATGCAAAATGCATAAATTACAGGACATGCAAACAATTTGTGGACCCAGTGCTGCCCTTGGTGAGGCAATATGTGGCCATAACAGACGTTAGGAAAATTGGTGCTCATGTGAGTGAGGAGAGCATTAAACCCTATTTTAGCTGACTGATGCAATGGCCTCAGGCACTGGATCTCAAATGCTTGACAGCTTGAAGGCTGGCTCCGGTGTTGCTGCATAGTACAAACAAATGGTATTGACTCTTGCTTCCTGCTGTTCTATCATCTGAAAAGATATTCTTAAAGATATTTACCAGTGCAATTTCCCTGTCTTCCTCAAAGGCTGTGCTAGAACAGTCTCAAACACTCCACAGCAGAGTGGGGTGCATATGGCTGCTCCCACCCACAAGGTGCAGAGCATCCTTTGGCCTGTTCTCGAGGACAGGTATGACACCAGGAGCGTTTCTGAAGAAAATGACAGCACAATGGCTCAAATCACAGGTTTGTATGCTAGAAGTGGAAAGCTGAGTCGGAGTATATCCTGGGGAAATCTACTTAGCCTGGTTGCTGCCGTTGGCCAGGTTGGGCATGTCCTCACTGCCCTCAGAGCTGACACCTCTATCCATGGAAAGGAGAAAGAAGCAATCCCAAGCAGCTCATTGTGTCTCAGGTGGGATCCCATCTCTGCCTCCAGTCCTTTGTGCCTGTGACAGCTCCTCTTCCTTCTCCTCAAATGTGGCAATGCTGCTAAACCAAGGTATCCCCAAGCTGATGTTCACCCAGCTTGGGAAAAGGAGGGGCAAGGAATGGCCTTTTGTTTCGTCCCCTCCCTCTGTCACATTGCAAGCTTGGTTTGCTGGGGATTGAGGAATCATAGACAGAGCAGGAATGGGGCTGGAGGAACAGAGCTCCGAAACAGGCCAGGACTTCCAGGAGTGGGATGAGGAGGAATTCATACTGGGGCTGTGTGGCTGGCTGGACCTGGTGGTTAAATGTCTGCGTGTACACGGCAGCAGGCAGAGAGCACTTTGCATCCTCAGCAGCAATTTCAATACTACCTTGAAACACAGGGAAAGGAATAAGTTTTACTTCCTTTGGAGTAAAACAAAATGCCTGGTGAGCTGACCAAGACATCCTAAGCCCAGATGCGTGGAGCTGGCAGTACTTCTCTGGGTACCTCGTGGTTATGGATGTGATACAGCAGCTCCAGTCCACCCCTCCTAGTCAGGTCACCACCAGCCATGCATTCACAATCTCAACAAAACCCTCAATAAAATGGGCTCAAAGCATTCTCTGATGTTGCTGTTAGAAAGCAACTCAGTGTTCAGGGGCACCCCATCCCAGGACTTCATCTTGGACACTGCCTGGGGAAGGATGGAGGAGACCTCCCTCCCTCTGCAGGACAGCAGCCAGGCCACCTCACTTCGGGTATGCACACACATGGAGGGGTGCTGATGTGTTGTGTGCAAGCACTTCAGGTGGGTACACTTAGGACAGATGTCTGCAGCTGGAAGAATGACCCATGTGAGAAAACAACCAGACACCAGCAGCTATAAAGCTGTTACAGCTAGGAAAACAGCACTGCTGAAACCAGTAACTGAAAAAGAGTCTGGGAGATTAATTGTGTGGGTCATTCAAGGTCATCATTAGTCCCTCCAGAGAATGAGAGGTCTGGTTCTTGGTGAATTTGGAGATTCTGATTAAGTGGTCTTCTACTGCTGCAATGAGCTGCCCTGTGATGGATACGAATATTGCCTGAGAGCACCACAAATAGTCTTCCTCTATTAGTAAAATTAACTTCTTACTAAGTCATATTAAGCTACCCCTCTTGGATGTGAGTCAGAGGTATAATACCTGAGAGGCAACTTCTAAAGCTGTTAAGATGTCTTGATCATGTGTAACAGGTGATTTGAATAAATTACATTGAGCCACAGCTTAGTGTGTAAAGCTTTTGGGCTTTCTTCACCATGTGCAGCAGTACCTTGCCAGGGAAGGCTTGTCACACCATACTGGCAGGAATGTTTGAAGCTACATTTACTCAGCCTTTGTCACTTTTAATTAAAACCCGGTTTCAGGACACCCCATTGGGTGATTTTTGAGCAAGAATAATTAAGGAGATATTCGGTCAGTGAAAATGTTTCCTCAGAGACACTATAGGTGTCATCACAGAAGGTGTTTTGGGGGTCAAAAACTCAAGCTGGAAGGACCACTCAGCCAGATCATCCACAACGGCAAAACATAACTCCTGGGTGTGTTAGGGCATTTGTAGGGCAGTGAAGACTTGGGAGATGTGGCAGGATACAGTAGCCAGGTCTGCTCCTCTGGGGTAGTCCCCATACTGGCCCCATCGATGTGGTGGAGCTGTAGGGTCTTGAGGACACCCTGGTTCTTGGGGGTTTGGACACCAGGGCTTGGGGCTGGCTCAGGCACAGGGCAGAATGTAGAAGGAGATCAGTGGGGGCTCCTCCCTCTTTTGTTCAGTCATAGATTTAAGCCAGAATGTCAGATAGATGAGTTTTACAAAATGCTCTGTTCCTCAGTAGACAGTGAACACTTACTGCTTCCACATCAAATTTAACATTTAAAAGGCTCAGGAGCCTTTTAAAATCAACAAGGGATACTGGATGGCAGAATTCCTGTAGCATACATAGAGCTTCAACGAAGCAAACTCTGCTTAATGGAGAATGTCACAGAGCTGCGAATGGATTTCACATCTAACCAGTAGAAAGGGCCATTTCAGCACCATCTATTGACATGTCCTGGCAATTCTCCTAGTTGCAAATCCCAGAGGAATTAAAAACTTCCTCACCTGGGCCACGTGCCTTGCTTACCTCAGGTGGAGGCATTGACCTTGGTCTCTGTAGGGCACAATTTTCAAAGCCTACCTGTGCCTGAATGTGCATGTTGTATGATGAGCAGTTCTTAGGCCTGAAAATGACTAGTAGGATAACTGGTGCTGGGTAAGATATCACAAGCAGTCAAAATGTTGTTTATTTTTAAATAATCACATGTGTTTCCATACATGGAAAAAAGAAAATTAAGTAGAAATTAAAAGTAATGAAATAGCGCTCAAAATGTTACTTTATATCTGTTGGATTACAAACAAATGCCATTCAAGACAGGCTGGAAAACTTTTTTTCCTGCTAAAAGTTTCAAGCAGCTGTTCATCTCAAAAAGGATGAGAAAAATTGTCCTTGAGAAATAAAGTATCTGAAATAGCTAAATCAAGGTTCCTGGGGCACAGCTGGGGAGGCTTAAAAGCAAAATAAAGTGATTGAAAACAGCTGAAAAGTGACTGAAGAAAAACAACTCTTGCTAGGGGCAGTTAGCCTCAGGCTTGCTGGTATGAGCCAGAAGCAGCTCTGTATTTGTGTGCCTGAAGTTTTGCTCATGGTAGGCAGGGCTGCTCCTGGAGATACATAGTCTGAGACTGTGGCTGTTTACCAAGGAGGTAAGTGTTCAACTTTATTATAATTTGGCACATATTACTTGGTCTGAATCCACAGTATTATAGCAGGAAGGAACAAGGTTTCTATTCAGAGTATTTTCTTGAACCAGAGGAGATGTGGGGGAAGGATTTTTTTTCTTGGGCATGTCAGCAATGTTCTGAAGGATGTACTCATTGAGGATATTTTTGTTGATTTTTATTGCAGTAGTGTTATTCTTTTCTTTCTCTTCCCTAGTCTTGAGCTAACTTATGCGGAGGTTTTAAATGCAGTCAAAACTTGCTCTGCTGGCTGTGTGGTGGGCATGATGGGAAAATACCAGCTGATTCTTTATTATGTCTGTAGGAGAGAAAAATGTCCAGTCTTTCTGCAAAAATATCCCATTTCTATCAGAAACTGTTCTGCTGCTTGTGTACGATATTTCATCTGAAGTCAAATGTTCAAGGGCACAATCTAATTCTTCACTTTTTTTTATCAGTGGGACACAAATCTTGAGGATACACGGTTATGTGTGCTTCTAACAAACAGAGGTCTTGAAGGAGGACACTGAGAGAGTGATTCTGTGTTCTGAATCTAAGGGAGGTAAAATAAATTTGTCTTGTGATGTAGATTACACACCTCATTAATTTACACTACCTGTGCCAATAAATGTATCCTGGTGTGGACTAACCTTTAGTGGTTGAGATATATGCTGGGGCTGGTGGCACAGAAGCTATGGCAAAAGTATGGAAAACTTACAGGGTACAAGCCGCAGACCACAGTCCAGCCCTCTCCTGGACCAGTTATGGATGTTCAAAGTCTGAGACGGTTCCTGTGGCATTGCCACCCAACATCAGCAATCTAACACGGCTTATGAACTCAAGCTGGGTTCAAGAACTGTTACAGTCTGGACTTCACCCAGAGCCTGAAAGCGGACGGTTATCTCCTCACTAAAGAGTAGAGGTCAACTTTCTAATAGCATCTGGGATAGTCCATGCAAGGATGAATCATTCTTGAGCTGCTTTGTCTTGACTAATGCTACACATAAACTTCCAGGAGAATATTCTGAGCTCTTCTGTGCTGTTATAAACAAAGTCACTGTAATTATCAGAGAAATGCAATCAAGACCCAGAGTACTGCTCTTTTCTTTCTGTATAAAAGAGTGATGGAGACTTTAAAAGGCTTTGGAGTATTCTCAGGACTCCAGTGACCGTGGAGTTTTGCTTTTTCTGTGTGTCCTTGTTCCTTTTGTTTTTCCATTGCTTCAATTTATTCATGGTCAAACAAAAATGGCTTTCTTTTACAGCTAGCCTCAATTTAAAGCACAAAACTCTGGTTTTGTTGGTTGTGCTGGTTTTGGCTGAGTTAATTTTCCTTATAGTAGCTGGTATGGGGTCATGTTTTGGATTTTTGCAGAAAACAGTGCTGATAATATGGAAATGTTTGCGTTATTGCCAAGCAGTGCCTACACAGCATAAAAGCCTTTTCTGCTCCTCACCCCATTCCACCAGTGAGGAAGCTGGGGGTGCACAATGAGTTGAGAGGTGACACAGCTGGGATAGCTGGCCCCAACTGACCCAAGGGAGATTCCATCATACTGAGCACATACAGCTGGGGGAAGAAGGAAAGGGAGACATTTGGAGTGATTATGTTTGTCTTGCCAAGTCACTGTTATGTGTGATGGAGCCCTGCTGTCCTGGGGATGTCTGAATACCTCCCTGCCCATGGGAAGCATGAAAGAATTCCTTGTTTTGCTTTGCCTGTATGCATGACTTTTGCTTTACCTGTTAAACTGTCTTTATCTCAACACACAAGTTTCCTCACTTTTATTCTTTCAATTTTCTCCTCCCATCCTGGAGGAGTGTGTGTGAACAAGTGGCTGTATGGGGCTTAGTCACCTTCTGGGGTTAACCCGTGTCAAGGAGATCAAAGGTGAGGTAACTATCTAAAATATTTTAGATAAATTATTCTTTACTGAAGTAGCACTAACATTGTGTATCTTCAAAAACTGCATCTTGAACTTGGCATGTGTTTGTCCTAGGCATGTGTTTGTTAACACTAATGTAAGCATTTAAATGTTTGAAAGCAAACACTTTCATTGGATTAAGTGAAAGAATCAATTGCAGGTATCTTATATATTTGCCGAAGGGGCCTTCATTAAACCCAGACTCCCATCATCACCCCTTCAAATAGTTCTGTAATTATATGAGGCAGGTACACAAAGCACAGGCTAGATAACTAAATTTCTGCTTTCATCTGCAAGTGGTGGTAGCATAAGTGGGTTCCTGGGGAATTTAAATGTTATGGTTTTTAAAGGCAGACTTATGGCCATCAAAATTATTTCATCTGAAGGAGGGATTTTTTTTTTTATGCACATACCCTTATCAAGCATTTAATGGCATCACAGAAGAATCTAAATATTCCTGGCATAATGGCATTGGGGCACAAGATAAATAGGCAGGGGAGGAGGCAGGGGTTTGCAGGCTAATCTGGTGCTTTCTTGTTTTCTGTCTCTTTCTTGCTGACTGAATTATCACGTGGGGTACCAAAGCTTTCTTGGAAAGGTACATAGGGTATTTTATTATTTGAAATGCTGAACAAGGTGGTTTCTATCTGTCATATCGGCAACAGAGTGTAACCAACTCTGTCATACACTATTCTTCTGTGGGGCTGATAGTATCCAAGTGCCAAGGATATCCTGTGCATTGGCACCGGATATTCAAGATATGAAAATGAAGCTTTTGATTTCCTTTTAACATTGCAAAGGCACAGGGAGTATGTTTGCAGAGCGCACTAACGCAGCATCACGCAGGATAGAAGAATTTGCTCTAGAAGAGCCCGAAAAACAGGCTGGGCAGCAACACTGCTGCCTGACAGCCTCTGCTCCCTGGCACAAAGAGCTCACACCTGCACTCGCCATGGTTATCGCTGCGTGGCTGTCACTCCTCTGCTGGATTTTGGCCTATGTAAGGACATGCTTTTAATCAGTGTAGATAACCACTTTCAATCCTCTTAATTTGAATTGGGTATCTGAAGATTGTGGCAATTACTCTAGGCTTTGAAATATTTGGATTCGTGTCTCTAATTTATGGCAGCTTTTCAGGTCACTAAATTAACTCTTAAATACTGACCTATTAGTGTTTCTGAAGGCTGCTGGTGATTTTATAAAAAACTTATTGATTGGGGTCAGACACAGCTGATTAGTAAAGGCTTAAAAAGATCTAGAGGAAAAATTTCTAATCACAGAATGGGTAAAGTTGGAAGAGACTAAATTTGGTTTGTTATGTGGTCCAACCTCCCTGCTCAGGCAGGGTCATCCTAGAGTACCTGGCGCAGGATTGCATTCAGACAATTCTTGAATATCGCCAGTGACAGAAATTCCAAGACCTCTCCGGGCAACCTGTTCCAGTACTCTGTCATTCACAGAGTAAAGAAGTTCTTCCTCACATTCAGGTAGAACTTTCTGGGCATCAGTTTCTGCCCCTTGCCTCTTGTGCTGTTGCTTGGCACCACTGAGCAGAGCCTGGCCCCATCCTCCTGACACCCTCCCTTCAGATACTGACAGACATTGATGAGGTCCCCTCTCAGCTGTGTCTTCTCGAGGCTGAACAGGCCCAGCTCCCTCAGCCTGTCCTCGTAACAGAGATGCTCCAGTCCCTTCATCACCTTTGTCACCCTCCTCTGGACCTGTTCCAGGAGCTCCATGTCCCTCTTGTACTGAGGAGCCCAGAATTGGACACAGCGCTCCAGATGAGGCTTCACTTGGCCTGAGTAGAGGGGCAGGATCACCTCCCTCAACCTGTTGGCAATGCTCTCCCTAATGCACCCCAGGGTACCATGGGCCCTCTTGGCCACAAGGGCACTGCTGGCTCATGGACACTTGGTGTCCACCAGGAGCCCCAGGTCCTTCTCTGCAGAGCTGCTCTCCAGCAGGTCAGCCCCCAGCCTGTGCTGGTGCATGGGGTTACTCTTCCCTAGGTGCAGGACCCTGTATCTTCCTTTGTTGAGTTTTAGATGGTTCTTCTCTGTCCGTCTCTCCAGCCTGTCAAGGCGAGAGACAGTGTTGAAAGCCTTGCTGAAGTTGAGGTAGAAAGCATCCTCTGCTCTCCCCTCATCCATCCAGGTAGTTGTTTCATCATAGAAGGCAAGCAGGTTGGCCAAGCATGATTTATCTTTAGTGAGTCCATGCTGACTATTCCTGATCACCTTCGTGTCGTCCATGTGGAAAGAGAATGCCTCCAGAATGAGCTGCTCCGTCATTTCTCCAGGGACTGAGGTGAGACTGGCTGGTAGTTCCCTGGGTCCTCCTCCTCGTCCTTTTTGAAGACTGGGGTGACGTTTGCTTCTTGCAGTCCTCAGACACCTCTCCTGATCTCTATGACCTTTCAAACATGACTGTAAGCAGCCTCACTATGGTGTCTGCCAGCTCTCTCAGCATTCATGGATGTGTTCTGTCAGGCCCATGGACTTGTCAATGTCAGGTTTACCTGGGTGTTCTCTAACTCAATTTTCCTTGGCCAAGGAAAATCTTCTTTCCATCATTCCTTTACCCTGGTCTCCTGGGTCAGAGATTCCTGAGGGCTGGTCTTGTCAGTGAAGGCTGATGCAAAGAAGGTGTTTGGTAACTCTGCCTTCTCTGTTACTGAAGTCCCCCTCCATTTAGTGACAGGCCCACATTATCCTTTGCTTTTCTTTTGTTATTGATGTACTTGAAGAAGCCTTTCTTTTCCTTGACATCCTTGGCCAGATTTAATATCAGATGGGCCTTGGCCTTCCTGGTCTCAGTCCTTTACTCTGAAAATATCCCTCTAATCATTCGGAGTGGCCCAACCCTGCTTCCATCTTGTGTGTGTTTCCTGCTTACACTTGAGTAATGACAGGAGTTCTTTAAGCATCCACACAGGATGTTTAGTATCTTCACACGTTTGCCTGACTTCTTGCTTGTTGGGAGGCACTGTTCTTGAGTCTGGAGGAAGTGATCCTCGAATATCAACCAGTGCTCTTGAACCCCTTTTCCCTCTAGTGCCTATTTCTATGGGTTTCTTCCAAGAAGATCCCTGAAGAGGTTGAAGTTAGCTCTCCCAAAGTCTGTGGTTGCAATCTTGCTTCCTGCCCCATTTCCTCCTTGCCCAATATTGAACTCCAAATCTCATGGTCACTGCAGCCAAAGCTGCCCCCAGCCTTCACACCTCCAACCTTGGAGACCTTCCCTGTTTGTTAGCATAAGGTTGAGAAGCACACTATTCCTTGTGGGATGCTCCACTACCTGTGTCAGGAAGTTGTCATCAGTGCTTTCCAGGAACCTCCTGGATGGACTGCTTGTGCTTTGCTCTGTTGCTTCTCCAGCTGATGTCAGTGTAGTTAAACTCACTCACAAGAACCAGTGCTTGTGATTTTGAGCAACTATGAGTGGGTGAGTAGAAGGCCTCACCCACTTCCTTCTCCTGATCAGGCTGCCTGATTCTGTACAACTTCTAACTTTTGTTTAATGAACTAAACTAGAGTTTTCTGCATTAGAGTAGGTATATCTAGGTTTCCTCTACTGTTATTATAACCAACTGAGCTGCAAAGGTTAACTTGTTTTCTGGGACTAGCATACTGTGTTTAACTCAAAAATTGTATTGGAAAGGCTGTCCATGTGCAACTGGAGCTGGCTTGGAAGAGCAATGCAGCACTTATGAGAGAGAGTAGCCTCTCAACCTTGCCACCTGGGTAGGACAGAAGACACAGTTGATATGGGACAAGGAGGCAGGGACAGTGTTATTGCCACTACAAACTCTGCAGAGCAGAAGGGGAAAGCTACAATTTGGTCTTCACAAAACAAGATAAAACATGAGTGGAGACTAATTTCTCATTCCACCTAGTCAGTACTGGTGTGTTTTGGAAAGGCTGTGTTCTACAAGCACATGCCGAGCACACGTCTCTCAGGAAAACAAGCCTTCAAAACAGCTCTGAACACACTGGGGCTGCTGGAAGGCTCACGCTGATAAACAGGCTGGTGAAATTGGAAGGACTAATCTCAGCTGTTGCTTGGGGGTGGAATGGAGCCTCACGACCTGTAAGAGAGGCAAACAGTCTTGGTTTGTCTGCACAACTAAACTGAACAAGGTCTGGAGGATATGCTTGGGCGCTGGGTCATGATTATCTCAGCTCTTTGGGGGTGTCCTGGTTGACCTAGCTCAAGCCCATTTGAGAAGAATCCTCCTAGACAATGGCTGGGCACCATTTGGGGACTTCACGGACCAAGACTGGTCCCAGGAAGCAGCAGACAAGGTAAATGGGTTCGCAGGAAGGGTTTAACTCATCACAACCAGACAGCAGAGCCTGACCTTAGTTAGTTTATTAATACAAATCTATCTAGGGAGATTTGCTCATTACTTGCTGTGTAAATCCATTACTCAGGCCATGCTGTAATGAACAGATTAGATAATGCCAAGCAGGTATCTCAGTTCCTGCCTGGGCAGACTGTCAAAAAAGGGTGCTATGTTTGCTAATGGACTTGTGCTTTCTCCTGTTCACCTGGCAGAACCGGTAAGAGCAAATAGCAATGCTGAGCATTAGGAGCTATCTAGATGGTTCATGAGTGATTAAGAAGAGGTCAGTGAGGACAAACAAAAGAAACAACAGAAATCAGAAAATGCAGACTGGGAAGGGAAGCAAGGTCAAGAAATATATTAGCAGGAAGATCACTGAACACAGTTATAAACAGACCTGTTGCAGCCAGTTTTCTTCTAAGGGATTGTTAATATGCCCAACGGTGGATGGGTATCTGATAGCACTTGTCAAACAACCCAAGTCTCTGAAGTCAACATGCACTCAGCATTGTTGGTGCAATTTCAGTTTCGAACATCGGTGCTTCAGAATGTCTGATCTGCTGCAGGTGATTTGGTTTCTGTTATGTTTCTTGTTTTTTTTTCCTCACTTACTGTAACTGTTACATAAGCATGTACTGCAATAATGCAAGCAATCTTTTCCTTTCCATTTTGGTTACTCATTTCTCCTGATCTGGTCTGATTTTGATGCTCACTGATCTGTATGTGGCTGCTTTTACACAGAGACCTTCTACTTTGGCATGGACTCATTGTTACTTTCCTTACTGCAAATATAATTTAGTCTCCTGGCATAGGAATTAGGTATTTAGATAAATATCGAGGCTGTGATGCATTTCCAACACACCTATATTCCAGATGCTGGTTTTTTTTATTTAAAATTTTCTGTTGATTATTCAGGAGTTGTTCCTGTCACCTACATCTTAGAAGACAGCATAGGAAATTGCTCCATGCTCAGATTCCCTTTGACATTCTTTAGTTCTCTTACCCTTGGGCTTTTTCTTAAAGAATCCAGCCTTTTGTTTTCTTCCTACATCCCAGTCTTTTAAGGCAGTTCACACATTTATGGCAGGAAGGAGAGGGTGTATGGATGGAATTCCTCTGCCAAAGCTTACTCAACTTGTTTCGTACCTTTGTGCTATCTTTCATCCAGGGTAAGGGGTCAATAGCCAGCATTAAATGTCATAGTCCATTAGTCAATGGGGGCAGCTTGCACAGACAAGAATCTGCTATAAAATCAATTTTCCTCACAGTTAAACCATGTTTCACATGTGGTTTTTAAAGATCATCTATGCTCTTCCAGTAGCTCAAATGGGAATATAAAAATACCAGCAAGGGGTATGTTTATAATATGTAATCAGTATACCAGGACTAATTAGCAAGTATTGTCTCCTCTATTACCAAGTAACATTTCTATTGCAAGGTATTAACATGGAACTTTAAGTCTGTCCTCATGCCTATTTATTGGGATGCAGAGCTCTTCACTCTATGGCCTGGGAAGCAACACCATGCAGTCAGTGGTCAGTCGCCCACACACAGATGCCCCCCACATTCAGTGCTGTCCTGCTACTACCACACCGTGCAATTCAGAGCTGAACAAACTTTTCAGCATAGTTGCAAAACTTTCATAACTGGTTTGAATTGTTTCCTTCATAAACCTGTAGTTGTTAAGTGCTCAGAACTGCTCAACACTGACTTCTTTTTTTTAGCTTCACCTGATTCTCCCTTCTTCCCATAGCACTTTGATACATTGCATGTAGCAACTTCTCTCCCTTGTCACGGTCTGTAACACAAATTCATTTACTTGGTGTAAACTGCATTCATTTCAGATAATTTGGCACCTATTTTGTAAATAGCCCCTCCGAAATTCTCTGTACTAGAGATGATTCTGAGCTGAACCAAGGGATAAAGAAAAATGGTCATCACTTACCCCACCTTATGCATGACCTGTGTTGTTCAGATGGCTGGACTTCTATCAAATGCGTATAAACAAAGTATATAGAGCATTTCGGCTCTACAACTGTGGTTTATTTTTTCCTTATTCCCACCCTGAACACTCAGCATGGGCTGCAGAAATATAAACTTCAGTGATCATGTTTCAATATAAGAAAAAGAATTCTTGATACAGCAACTCTTTCCCTTTTCTCCCCGCTTTCCTTGTGGATGCAGTAGAACTATGTAGCTGCTTTGCTTAAATAACCGTTCTTTCTCTCTGGGAATTGGTTGATTCTCTAGGTTGTCAAATAATAGCCCCCAGGATCTTATGAGATGTGAAGGATAATAATGTAACTATTACTATTTTAGCCTTCAGGTTTGCCAGTTTATTGTGAAGAGTTGCTTATCTTAACATACTTTGGTAGAACTTCTGATGTAATAGGTAGCGATAAACAAAGATGGAGCTCTTAACTGCTAGTGTCATGAAATATATTGCAGCTTCAGCAATTGCCTTATGAAATACAGATGCGAAATCATGTTTCTGGCAGAACTCTTCAAATTAGTTAATTTGAGTTTACTAGAGTTCAGAACACAGGCTTTAGAGAGGAAAACAGAGTGAGCCTGAGTGCTAACACTTAACTCTGACCTGTATGTACACAATCTAAACCACTGCTGCTCTGAGAACTACTGGATTGCAACACGTGGGTTGCAATCACACCACCACTGACAAACTCCCATGGGGTTAATATTTCACCAGGGGCTTCAGTTTTGCTACATGTGACATTTGTAGCAAAATACACGTTTCACATGTGGCTAATTATAAGCAAGATTTGTCTTATGTGTGTCCAAATAGTTTTTTGTGAACATCTAACTGTGCACACTGTGTTAGGTGTTGGTACCTAAACTAACACCGTGCCTATGTCGTGACATTTGTCTACTTGTCTTCAAGGGCTACACTCAACTTTCTGCAGTGCTTCTGTGTTTACCATCTAAACCTGCTCCAGTTTTAATACAGATGCACAGATTTCTTTTATTAGGTGATAATACAGTTGAGAGGGCTCTTGAAACATCCATATGTTTGCATTAAGGAATCTGATATAATTAAATTTAGCT
The DNA here is from genome assembly GCA_013397865.1 of Struthidea cinerea. Classification (NCBI taxonomy): domain Eukaryota; kingdom Metazoa; phylum Chordata; class Aves; order Passeriformes; family Corcoracidae; genus Struthidea; species Struthidea cinerea. The sequence goes on from VZTI01003277.1 coordinate 1,998,341, forward strand.
GCATATGTTTTTGCAACTCAAAATAGACTCAAAAATAATGGGGACCATTTGCAATGTATATCAAGAACACATACTCTAACCCCAGTGAGTACAACAGTTTAGTATGTAAAAGTCAAGCTCCTTTTTAACACATTAAAACATCCACATACATGTATCTACAACTGTACTGAGAACAAGTAGTACTCTTTGCACAGTTCTTGATCAAATAAATGAAAAACCCACTAATGTGGCACATAATTTACTTTCTCAGCGGGAGGGGGAGCAGCTTCAACCTCTTCATTTTTATTCCATGACTTGTCAATGGAACCACTGCCTCAAAGCATCAACTCTTCTCTCAATACTTTTGAGTTTTCAGGTTTCTGCAAGTGAAATGTGTCCTGATGATATGTGTGTATAGACATTTATAAATAAATATAAAAATCTCTCTTGAAGGTCAGAGCTTTTTTTCCTTTTAAATGATTCCTTTCTTACTGAAACCTCCTATGTCTTGCTTGAAAAACAAAACAAAAACTTACAGGTTTGCTCTGTGAGAAGACTGTATTCCTCAATGAAAGTAAAAGCTGATTGTCTCATTTGAAGCTAAGAAAACAGGCATGTAAATAATAATCTTGAGAGACTGCAACAGCAAGATACTATTTCATCCAAGAGGTGCCTTTAAAGAAATTCCTCCACATACAGGTTGAATTAGAAAAATATCTTTATTTATAAGAGTAAATAATGTAGTGCAAGGCGAGTGGATTTAACCCTCGGTAATGCATAGATTGATGCAAATTATAGTCTGTGATCTACATCATTTTGCAGAGGTGACGGCACACCTGCTGTAAAGGTTAGACCTTCCCTACAGCCACTTTACAGACAGCTTTAAATCAGATAAAAGGCATTCACATTCCATACATGTTATCCATACGTCCCATCCAACATTTATCAAATAAACTGTCACTTAACTAGGTGTCTTTTAGAGTTACTGTAGAACATGAAATAAATCCTTGCCACTGTTACCTATGGAAGAATCAAAAAGCAAATTTCTGTTCACTTTGCGTCCCCTGATCACACCTCAATATTTTATTTGCTCACTAGGGGAGCTCCTTTCTCTAATCAGTGGCTCTTGGCAGGAAGGAAAACATTTTGTTGTGTCCACCAGGGAACTGTGGATGCTTATAAAACTTTGACTAAAACTTAACTAGCAGCACTAATATGTTATGATCATACTGCAAATATTCCTGGTGTGTTTTCTTTCAAAACAAAATGCTTTTCACATTAAAAAATTAGCATGGAATATAAAATGCCAAAAAACTCATTGTTACCATTGCATGTACTGGACTCCTGACTGGTTTCCATGGAACTATTGGTGACTGGGTTTTGCTTTTATGTAATTTCCATGATTCAAACTTGGAAAACTTTGGTAATTTCACCAATAAATAAGCTAAAATGCAGTAAAAGCAATTTAATAAGAGATTAGACATGTAAATAAAACTTCATTAAAAGCTGTAGGATGTTTGCCTACTTTTCAATTAGGCAAAGACTTTGCAGGTTTCCTTCCAGGTCCTTCCAAGACATACAGCATGATCCATGTGTTGGGTATAGTGAGAGAATCTGCATCATCTCTTTGGAGTTAAATAAATTATAGGGATGGTTTTCCTCTATAGTGGAGAAGTCAGATCAGTGAACTTCCCTACAACTCCAGCTGTTGGCCTGCATTATTAATGCCATGTACAGGGGCGGTTGCCAGTTCTTAGATTCGTAGTTGTTCATATCCTGCCTTCCCAATGGATGTCAAGAAAACTACACTTCAGCTTGTAACAAGAGGATTCTGAGGGTTTGACTCCTGCTGTGATAAATCGTTTGAAAGAGTAGGTTCATCTTGCTGTAGTCTGGTAGCATGCTCGTTGTCATTCCCTAAGGAAGAAGGGACGTCATCTGACAGTGGTTCTGATCTTCTTCCAGGAGAATTATGGGCTTCAGAAAAATATCAAAAGAAATTATTTTAAAAACTCCACTGTGTCTAGGAAGTCTATTAATCAATCTTTAAATATTATGTGGATGTAAATTACATATAAAGATAATATTCAAAGGTTTGGAAATACTGAAAGAAGAATACCTATAACTATATACTTTATACATATGTTGCATGATTCCCAAGTAACATAAATTAATAGCTAGTAAGAAAAGAAAGCAGGATTTCAGACTTATTTCCATATTCATTATATTATTCACAGTTACATGTCTTAATTCAAATAATCTTTTCAGATGTAATGGTGTAGATTTTTATTTTATTTCCTATAGGTGTAGGTCGTCAATGTGAAAGTAATTTTTTCGGTATTTTATTGCAGAAATACATCGGAACATTGTTTTCTGACATAGACTTAAGCTGCCTACTGGGGTTAAAACACAACATTAAAAAAGTGTGTGGTGGAAGAAATTCTTTTTATAACTGGTAATATTCACAATTTCCTGATCAAGTCTTGTGATCTGAAATGAAATGCTTGATGGAAGCAGGAAATGCTGCTTAAATGATGACTCATTATTTTTCATGTGATGGTAGGGGTTTTCTCCCCTTTTCTCAGCAACATAGTTTTGTCTTTGATATCTCTTTCAGTGTGGTAGAAAACATGATGGCAGTTTTAACAGACTGAAGTCAGGCACTTGATTTTCTATTTGTTAATATTCTTTGTCCCATCAAAAGAGACAACATAGAGCAAAACTTTCTGTTTTAGGACAGGAGGAGTCTGCAACTCCTGACTGAATGTATTTGCCAATTCTGTTACTGGTGTGAAGAATCTGAACTGACTCTTCCTAAGTTACTCCAATGTACCAGCTCTTGAAACCTCACTTTTTCTCCCACCTTGCATCTGAGGTGATCCAGTCATATCAAACAAGCAACACACTTTGATTGCATATTGCAGAGACTGCATAGGGAATCAAAGTAATATAATTCCTGTAAGAATACTGCATGTTGAGAGATGGGGAATAATCTCATGCAGTTAATGTTTTTATTAAGGATCTCCTTTATCAAGGGACATTCTTTAGAAACCAATGGGTTTAAAGTTATGCCTTTCTTCATCTACCCCTTTTTAATGACAAAAAAATTACTTGTGTGTCAAAGAAGCTACTGCTCAGAGGCACTTCTATCAAATCTAGAATTCTGCTTTCATTTCTGATGGTTTTATAGAAATAAAAAGATCACTCCTCTTTCTTCAGTTTTAATATGACACATACTTACCAGGTAAAGACTGAAAAGACTGCACTGCAAATGCAACAAGAATCGATAAAAGAAAGGTTCCCATGAAGTAGATCTGTGACAGTAATTTTAAAAACATAGTTAGAGCAGTGCAAAGCCAAGATCGTGTTCCAAATGAACTGTGCATGTAATAAAGGAACACTACATACCAGAGTAGAATGTAAGACATTGTTCCAGAGAACTCTCATGTAAAAATAAAGCAGTGCTAATGAACATGGACTAATTGATTCTTGGTTACTATTATTCCAGCACCTACAACAAGAAGATTAAAACAACTGATTAGTCCTCCGCCACAATTTTGTGGTATCAATCATCTGGGAATCTCAAGTGGGTTTGCGGAACTAGTAAGCCAGAAAAACAAACAAATATCATCATCGCTATCTCACAGATGGTGAAGTAAAAATTCAGAAAAATACCAGCTTAAACTTATTAAGCACCAAATACCTTACCCTAGAAGTGTATTTTTTATTTTCTTACTAGTCAACAATGGGTCTAAGCATAAAGGTTATACTTGCAAAGCAGTCACAGTTCAAGTTCTAACTAATGTAAGTCAACAGCAGAAAGACTTGATTTAAAATTAGATGTACAAAATTTAGTTGCCTATGAAGAATGCTGGTGCTAAACCTCCTTTAGAGAAAATGGCATACGACAGAATGAAGTCTGAACTTGAAGAGCGTTCTAGCTGACTAGCACAAGGTACCTACCACCTGTGGGGTGAGCTGAGCAGCTTTCTCAGTTCCATCAAACAGGACTTCACTTACTAAGGGAGTTTAGACAGCTAAATCACAGGCACCTATTTTAAGCTTCAATTGATTCTTTTCTACAAAGCTAAGGAGGGAGTGGTGGGGTGTATATATCGATATATACATTTTCTACATCAATTTTGTTATAAAGATACATATAATTTAGTTACAAAGTCATAGATTTTGTATGTATATATATATACACATATATATAAATACATACAAGTATGTGCCCTTTTGGACAAATATGTACGATGATGGGAAAACCCTTCAGCACTGTCAACTCTGGAATTACTCTCACAGCAAAGCAGGTGGATTCAGCCCAAGTGAAGGCAGAATTCAAACTCAAGTTTACAATCCCAGATAGTCCAGAACCTCTATGTATCTGACTGGTAGTTTCATGTGGAGAGGAAGTAATCTAGGGTACAAGTTCTGGCTAACTGCAGTGAAGAGCAATTTCAGCAGATTGCTGGTGAATAGAGAAATGAGGTTTTAATGCTGGTATCATCTCCACTTTTCTGGGGTCACACAACACTCGGTAGCAAAACAGATGATAAACCACTCACTCTTGATTCACAGCCTCATGTATTAACCATTAGCTCCTCCTTCTTTAAATACTTGAAAGGCAATTCCACAAATTCACCAATTATTGTGTAAGCTTCGCATTCCCATTGTGCTTTCCAACACCTGCTTCTTTACCTGGGTAAAGGAAAGCCATGTTCTGTAGTGGAACCCCAGCACAGTAGGTGGTTTGTGCATGAACAGTGCTGGCACAGGTTGTTCAGACAGCAGACCTGCAAGCTTCTCAGGTATCTAATATTCTGTGCCACAATATCTGTGCCAGGCTGGAACATATTTGCAGAATCAATAGGAAGGATTGCTATTATCCCAGTTACATATTTTTAAATTCTGTATTAAATTATGCTACATTTATAACTGAAATATTGGTTTGGACTACACACAAATTGCCAGTGCCTAACTTAGGAACTTAAATATATTGAACTGAAAAGTCCTCCTGGATTATTGAATCTAGTCCCTGCTATTTCAGGGAACCACATATAATCAGGTCTGTTTAACAGGCATAAACTGAAATATATTTAAGGAATTTAAGAATTTCAAGTATGTTGACCTTAACCTGCCTTAAATCATAAAAGTGAACAAAGTTAATAATTACAGGATTTGCTGCCCTCCAGAGTAAATGCTACTCACATGGAAAACTAGAAGATGCTGATTAAAGGTAAAAAAGACTCACCTGTAATACAGTTCCTGAAGAAGTGATGCATTACTAGAATGCAATGCTTGATCAATTTCCAAGTGATCCAGAATGTAGGAAGGTATGGAGTTGCCCTCTTCTATGACAAGGGCCAAATTAAAGAAACCCTAACAGTAAAAAAAACATGCATGCTGTTTAAACATTAAATTTTCGTATCTGTATTTAAGCACCAAGTATCTGAATAATTATAACTGTCTTCCCTAAATTTATTTAGTATAATGTGATATTCACTGAATAATTATGAGAGCCCTTTCTCCTAACCATATACTCAGGTAAATACTGAAAATGCAAAAGAAGCATTCAGATGTTGTGACACTGTTTTCTTAGTTCATATCTTTTTCCAGATGGTTTCTTTCTTATATTTTATCTCCTAGGGAAATACAGACTGAAAGCAGAAATTGATTTCTGTTCTGTTACTGTTCAATTCCCCTTCACCTAGCTCTACAGATGAACAGCATCTGAATCGTGAAATTGAGAGCACAAATCTCCTCCAGACAATTTAAGTCCTTAATCTTATGGTTCTGCCTATTTGCACAAGTCTTAGGCAACCCTGTGCCGCTTCAGAGTCACGAAGATGAACAGACAAGACATTTCCCAGGATTCCCCATCACTTTGACTTTCATACTTTAAAGTAACTATTCATGCATCCCTTCTTTCCTTTGCTAGTTTAGCAGTAATGTTTTGTCCCAATAACCTTAAAACAGAACCCACCTATGCTACCTCTGATAAGTTCACATACAAGACACTGTCTGGGGATATTGCCATAGGGACAGGGAAAACAGAATATTGCACCCAGGACACTTCAGGAGGGCTTGAGAACAGGAAACTCAGTGGTGAAATATTCCACGTCTTTGGTAATGTGACATGGTGTATTCTTTAATTATAAAACATTTTAAGATGAAACCTTTGTTAGCGAACAAAATTCACCCTGGGATTCACTCAATATACCAAGGGAAATGGACCGGTCTTCTTTTTTATATCCTAAAATGGCAGAGGATAGAACTGGAATACAACCCAGCAGTCTATTAATTCTTCCTTTTGCAATAGCAAAACTACCGAGGTCACAACTTACCAACTGTGCCAAGGTAAGGTAGCACTGAATTAGGCCATTCACCTTTAGTTTACAAAGCAGCCTAATTCTAGGACCATTAACCTATGCTAAGTTTATCTTTTATTATGAAACGGCAACTACTGACTCACAGGATATATTGAAATAATTGTAACTTATTCTAGCAGGTTTCTTTGGTGCAGATGAGGCCAAGCAGAACGAGTCACAGCTAAATTCTTAGACTGTTCTACACTCTGATGTTTTGCCACGACTGCAGACCCACCTGTGAATCTCCCTCCAAGGCAGCCTGTGCGTACATCCGCATGGAGAGCTCAAGGTCTTTAGACCGGTTCTGGTAACCATAGTAGTAGAAATCGCCCATCTTCAAATAAGCTGTGGAAGAAACCAGCAGAAGATCATTTAGACTATTTGTAGCAATAGAATTAACCAACTATTAATGTGATGGAGAAGTAAATAGTAATTCTATTTAAAGCACAATATTACAAAACAAACATACTCCTTCTCTCTGGTTGTCTCTGTGGCTACTTTATATCAGCCTCCCACTGAAAATATTTATCCTGGATGAAATCTCTCATTGTTTCTCTTTAATGAATTTAGTGAATGAAATTGCTTTTACAAAAACTAAGACTTAAGAGTCTTTATATTGCATTCCTTCTTCACTTGCTGAATCTGTCTTTGGGCAACCTGAAGCCTTATTAGTCAGATTAGCTCTACTAAGTTAAAGAGGCTTAAAACCATGCCGACTATGTGTTTGCTCTGTACCTGATACTATGGTGGCTGAACCTTTCCCAAAAGTTAGAGAACATTGCTGCTGATAATTTTATTAGTTTCAAATCCAACTCAGCCCAGGACAATGGTAGGGATACAAGTTTCCTGGTCTAGAAGGAAGCAATACCCAGCAAATATTTTACAAACATCTTTCTGTGACATTGCACAGTAATGAAACGCATCAAAAGAGAGGGCATTGACCCAGACAGGAGCAAGCATGATGTTGCACTAATCTGTGCTAATGAATTTAAAAACTCCTGTGACTGTGTCTACATTTATCTGACCTAAGCTTTCCTCAAATGGTTTGAAACTCTTCTACACTTTGCCTTGTGCATCTGCAGCAGCTACCTAGAAATCCCACATGTTTTTATGGTGGGCTGAAATGGAATGACATTCCCATTCTATGAATCTGACCTTCAAAAGTTTTTCTAATGTAAGATCGTACCAGTGGATCTTCCAAAGGGTCAACCAAACTACACCTTGCTAAGGTGTCTGCAAACTCCTCAGGAAAGCTAACAGTGTTTGTCAGCTCCTGTGGCTTCAGGCTATATCCACGTGCTATTCAGTTTCCACACATTTAAATTTTCCACAGTATGTATTTAAATAAATAGCATGAATTATTTTTACATTCCACTTTTCCACATGAATGTTACAAATCACTTCAATGTTCTTGTGAGACAATCAGATATTTTCAAATATTCAGTAAAGCTTTCCGAGGCACCAAAATTACTTAGCCATTGAAGTCACAAATGTAGTAGAATTTAAGGCCTGAGGAATGTAACTTATCTGCAAATAGACCTTTTTTTTAAACAGAATCTTTAGTTCTCCAAGGTAACCTCAACCAATGTTGATAAACTCTGTACCCTAAGAGAAAAACTAGTAATAAATTAGATAAGGAATCCCTTAGCCGTTATTAGTTTCTCATGACTCAGTTATGATATGGAAGTATATTTGCTTTTGGATTTTCCCTTTGATAAACCAAACAGCATGAGCTCCTAGAGTCTACTGCTTTTTTTCCTTAAACTTTGAGTCAACTGCTCAGACTCCTAAATATCTAGCCCTTCCTCAGGACTTAGCTTTTTTATTTTATTTTATTAAAATTTTATCCATTTAATGTCATAAAAAGGAAATTTTCAGAAAATGTGTGCTGAAATACAACACTTTAATTACCTTTTCTCCCCTGATATCCTATCAAAACATGAAAAAGGAAATGTATGATTAGCAGGAATTAATCTTCCCTCAAGTTGCTTACTCACACAGAAGTTGTGACAAACACAGTTTTTGAAATTTTAAAAAAAGTAAAATTAAAATTCAGAAAGAATTCCTTATACATACCAAATGATGGAGCATTGACTTGAGAAACAGAGAAATTGTAGTATCTCCAGACACAATCAGTTGCTAGGTATTTTCTTGCTAGGTCCTATAAAGAAAAGAATTGATTAATTTATATCCCAGGTAAGAGACTAGGATCACATTATCATTAACAAGTGCACCTTTCAGAATAATGAGTTGTGAATGCATTTACTCACTGGTCTTTCTTCACAGATGTGTGCTAAATTTGACTGTGACACTTCAATCCCAGTTTCAGCTGCTAAAATATAATGCAGCAGAGCTTCATGCCTAATGTTAGATAAAATAAATGAATGAAAAACCTTACAAAAATAACATGCATTTTAGTTACAGTTAAAAAAACCCAAAAGCACTAAATAAATTTATAAAAGTGCCTACAAGCAAAATTTTGGTACAAAATTTAAGCGCAAGAGGCTGGGAAACCCATGCAACAGCGACATATAGAGGCAATGCTTGGTGTAACCAGCCATGCTGAACCTTGTGAATTTGCAGCCTTTTCCCTCTTGCATTGAAGCTAGACTGGCTCCAGTGTGCATTTACTGTAAGTGCCAGACTGAGGGGAAATAAGAATTGATACTAAGCCCAATTCTTTATTAAAATGTTTCAGATAAAATATTCTTAAAAGATTCTACTTGAAAAAAAAATCTGTAATTAACTTAGCTGTGTATGTATCTGTCTAACATTCATCTGAGTATTTCTTTGGTATGCTTCACCTTTTATTTATGTGACTTGTTTTTTCTTGTCTTTTTAGACTGAGCTTTTTGAAACAGGATTTGTCTCTCCTTATACTTGAGTGTATGAATAGAACAACAGTCTCTGTCCCTCTAAGGACTCCACGCATCTCACTGACTGCAAAGCAAGTAGTAAAATTTAATACTACGTTTGCAGTATAGCAATTCAGTATTCTGATACTAGACAAGAGCATCTCTCATGTTCTCTGCCACTCATCTACTCTATATTACAAAGACTATGCATGCAAAATTAAGAGGAAGTCTTTAAAATCATGTGTGTAGTTTCAAAATCCCAAGACAATAAAAAACCCACTTGTTGTACTTTTTTCCTTCTGAAGTTTCCCGTTAAAGATTAATGCTGCCAATGATTTTCTCCACGACACAAAGGCAAAACCATGGCAGGTTTCAGGGTTCAGTGGCTTGTTTAACTGGAAGCACTTATGGTCAAATACACATTTTACTTCACGAGTAGCTGCTTAAGCAAAGCAACTTTAAATCAAATCGTGAAAGCAGTTGTCCTTACAGAACTAGCAGGTGTAACTTCCTGTTATCCAGCTGTTTCTGCATGGTTACAAATTATTCCTTGTACTTGCCCTCTAAAAACATCTAGTCGAAGATAGACCTGGGACTACAGAAGGAGTTCAGGGGGAAGCAGGGAAATTGGTTCATCTGATCCTTAAGTCTCAAAGGGCAACTAAGAAAAAAATTACATTTATGGCCTTTAAATCAGTCTTTGAAGATCAAACTACCATGACAGACAGATGTGAGAAACATGTGTCTGCAAACAATGACTGAAGAACACATATTACTTGGTCTGACTGGCAGTGCAATAATTTACACCTACGCAATTTACGCCCTGGCATCTCAAGTAGGACTCCAGCAGATTTTCCCTCCTAGCTGTTGAGCCCAGACTTTCTGGAATCTTAATGCTCTACCTGTCATCTACCTGTGAAATGCAAAGTGAGCTGGGCAGAGTCACAGGCTTGCACAACAGAACACGCTACAAAAATATCAACATAGTTTTTCAGTGTTGAAAAGTGAGCTCAGGTCTAAGGAGAAATGTCTGTGATGGACTGAGTAAAAAGACACTTCTAGGAATGCATTACTCCAGAACGGTCCACTGAAAGTTTCTTGTAGATCTCCTTAGCCTGAAGCACTAATTCAGTACATACAGGGGGAAGCTGCAGGACTAAATGAGCCATTGTTTTAATCACATATGACAGTCTGATGTTTGCACACATCATGAGCATCAGTATCTGATGCTCATGCCTACAGAGGCTGCAAAGATGGAGCATTAACCTGGACACTATTTTGAAACCGCTTGACAGGCTCATTGGATATTATAGCCTCCTATTATGCTTACACAAAAGATACTGTTAACCATTCACAGAAAAACGAACAAATCTAATCCAGCAGCCTGAGTTTACATGACACAGAATTATACAGAAGAGAGAAAGCAAAGTACGAGATTTGTAACAGAGAGAATAGTAAAAGTGAAAGGTGTTCCTCTGATTAATCCAGTGCACATTACACAAATATTGTGGGATGAGAACCATGGACAGTTGATACAACTATTCCACACTACAAATGCCTTGTTTTTCATTTGATTCTGTCAGAGCTGTTGAGTTACATTTTGGGTCAACTCCTCCTTCCCTTTATGTCAATGGATGTTTTGCAACTGATTTCTGTACTGCTACTACTTTTTTTTTTCTTTGAGGTGATTGCCCATTATTAATTATTTTATCTTGCTATAAAGCAAGTGAAAAATAGAAAATAAAGAGAACAGAAGAAACATACCATGAAAGTTCCAGATAAGCATTGAGAGCTTTTCTGATTACATGACCTAAGTAGCCATTCTTCTCTGCAATGTGTTTTGCCCAGCTGTGGAATAGAACAAACAAAAAATGAATGGTTGTGCTCCAGTAATGTTATCCCAACTCACGCAGACTCAATGAACACAAAAGGATATGGAACCACCCTCTGACCTCTTCTGTAAGACAAATTATGGGATTTAACAGTAGTCACTGCATCAATCCTGTAACAATTGACTGAGAACATGAAGTCCATTCATCTCTATGAGTGTATTAGAGGCATCCTAAGTTTTTTCTCAGCAATGTTTTTTTAAGAAAACAAATGTAAGTTAATAGGTGCTATCAATAACTATCTGCCTATTTTTTTGATGTGAAATGCCAATTCTACCACATCAGAAAACTGATATTTCTTGAAAATAAAAAAAAGCAAGGCTTTGTTAGATACAACTTTTCAGAGTTGTTTGATACAATCTCTCCGAGTTGTTCTGGAAAAGAAAAGCACTAGAAGTACTCAATATCTCTCAAAATCTACTGGTCATCTAAATCATACACATACTCATGCAGATCAAACATTACTGCAGAACCTTTTGCCAAGGAGGTAAGCACTGTGAAGTAGAAGGTATTTACACTATGGACTTAAAAATCACCAATAATCAAAATAATTACATCGGAAATATATTCTCCTTTAATAAATGGTCTCACTACTTACATTACAGCTTTTTCTGGATCTCTAGGGAAGTCTTCCATATTTCCTGTGATGTAATACAGAGAGCATCGTAAAGTCCCTTCTATATGTCCTCCTTGGGCAGCTTTATAGAAATAGTGTGCAGCAACTGTCTGTGAAGAAACGACACAATTAGCAACTCTGCATTATTAATCTTTATTGAGATTTCTTCCTCAGGACTCATTTCATCAAATGAATTAAAATAGGTAGCTGGCTAATGAGGGCAAGACAGTTTAACTACTTTTGTACTTAGATGAAATGAATTCTTTCTTCTAACTTTTTAATAGTTTAGGCTAGAAAAAGTTTTGAAAAACATATATTCAGGTAATATATGGAACATCAAATAGAGAAGTGTCTAAACATTTAATTAACACTTGGCTAACATAAAAGTCTTGCATGCCCTAACAGAAGTAAAATTAGTTATTCACTAGTAGGAAGATTATTAAGGCATCCTGGAGAACAGGACTTTTGCACTTGGGATGCCAAATGAAGGCTGTGGAGCAGCAGCAATGCTCAGTATGCTCAGCAGAGCCCAACCACAATGCTCAACTCTTTGAAACTGGTTTATAAGAGATAACACAGATCGAGTAAGCAGGGCCAGAGCTACAGAAGTGGGAAGGCTGTGTGACTCCACATTTTACCCTCAGGAAGAGTAATCTGTAAAGTAAACCAAACCAGCATATAACCTGAAATAATTTATTTCAGGGGATTTTAACCATCAATATATGCTTTCTGTTAGTGAGCATGGACTACACAGTATCCATCACAGCCATAGCTTCTTGCCATTGGCTTTGATGAATAAAGAAACCTGGGCACTTTTAGGTGTACTCTGATAATCAGTCCACTCCAAAATGTGTATTTTGGTCCCTGGGGAAGGAAAATGTGTGTGCCAGATGCACATGTTGGTGAGCACTGCTGCTGTTGGCAGCAGAAATGCTCACTGTCTGGAGTATATCCAGATCGCAGAACTGGAAGGCCACACTGGAAACATGTTTTAGCTCTAAGTATGAGGTCTGCCTGCATTTATTACAGTCTACCTGTAATTTTTGCTGCTGTTCATACACTACCTAGTTAATTAAAAGAAATATAAATAAAGTAGACCATTTCTATTAAGGGAAAATTTATTTTGCACATATGTTAATGGGTTCTGTCACAGAAAAACAAAATAAAATACTGCCATCTATCAGGACTGTATGAAATAGTCACATTTTCAAGTCTGGATTGGAGGCCTCTCACTGCAGTTCTGAGGCTCACAGAAGGTGTGTGAACGTAGCATAGCTGTTCATGAGTTCAGGGACAAGGTTGTGCTGCTTTCAGTTATTGTGGAATCCTTTCCCTATAAACTTTCCAATCCAAAACTGAGAAACCAAAAGGTCACATGATGTGAGAGCACACACTATCCTTCCTGGCTGCTGTCACTAGAAGGAGAAAAACCTGCACCTGTTTTGTTCCTAAAAGAATACAAACACATGCACATAATTTTGACTGAGGTATCTGAGCAAAATCTCCCTCCCTAAGCAATCTGACTGAATCCCCCAGTAAAACCCTTCTTTATGATGAAAGGTATCAAAATCCAACTCAGGGTGAACAGAGCAATCTCAAGAATGAGTCAAAAACTTCTAACTTGGGCCCTAATGTAAGAAATAGTACCATTAAATATTTACTCACTTGATTTCTACCAGGTACTCCGGGATAAATCCCATCTAAATACAGGACACCAAGGTTGTATGATGCATCTGGATTTCCCAATTCTTCAGCAATTAACCAGTGTTTGGCTGCTTTTCTGTAGTCTCTTTTAAAATTGTGGTAATACCATCCTAATCCATTCACTGCCTGGGGCAAGCCCTTAGGGAAGGAGAAGAGCAGTCTCAGGTCACACATTTGGTTCCGCTTTTTGTTACTTCTGGGACTAGGGGTTATAAAGTTTGCTGACTTTTTTTTCCCCACTACTCTTCTTTGTGGCCTCGTATTTAGAGTGAGGAATAAAACTCCAGTGTCATCTTATTCTACAGCCATGTGTGCTGAATTTCTCTTGTTGACAAGAACAAACTGTGACTGTTTTTCCCATTTCCTCTTCAAAGTCAAACACTTATTCTTGTGAACTCCCAGAAACTGGTTGACAGGATTAGCAATCAAAAAACCCACTGGTTTTAAACTAGAACATTTCCTTGAGAATAAATAGAAAGCAATGAACACAGAACTTTGTAATGCTGCTTTCAAAATGCATTTCACCAACATCACACAGATCTGCTTAAGATATTGCTACTTGCTATTACCAAGTTGCATCTTTGCATCTTGGCTCAAAAGGAGAAAATCTTGAGACAGTTTTTATTTTTGTTATAATGAGTCACCACCTCCTTGCATAAACGCGTGGATCATACGGGGCTGTAAGTATGCCAGCAGTGTTACTAACTTCCCCATTAAAATGCAAAAGCCGTTAAACTTTTCAATTGTGATTTTTTTTTTTAAATACAAAATGTGCATTGGAGCATAAGAACCCAAGTATCTGAGTTCAAGGAGAGTAAGAAAACTGATGTCTCTAGGAGTCTTCCAGGAATCTGTTCCTCAGATCCTGAATCAAGGAAATTTTGATCACACCATAAAAGCCTCTCAGTTTATTTAAGCCTTTCCCAAACAGGCAACAGAACAGATAGTCTCTCCTATTTCAAAGGAATCACAGAACGGGCACAAATCTTTTCTGATGGTGGTCAGCAGTGAAGTCCTACTGTCATAAACAGTAATTTAACTAATTCTGGTTCTAAGAGCGAGGAATGTATTCCAGGTCTAGGTACTCTTGCATTTTTATTCTAAGGACCAGATCATGGCCTGGGTAATCTTGACTGTACTACATCATTAAATGGAGTGAGGCTCCTCTGCTCTGTGGTGCCTGTCAATGTTTCTCCCTACTATGGGAAAAACCAGGAGGCTTTGGGACATGCAGGTCTTCTCTCTTAATGCTTACGAACACAAGGCAAAAACATAGTCCTGGATTGAATATTCACTCTGTAAATCACTTAACTAACATCAAGTTCCAAAATATAGAAGTAGAGAGAATTCTTTTTCTTTCACAGAAATTTTGGCTGATTTTGAGTAGTCTAGTCTCCCAGTTTGGGAAAATAAGGCTTTCACCATTCATGGTGAAGACACTGGAAGAAGCAAGCAGTATTGACACAGAATTACGGTAACAAGCATTTTATATAAAATTCATTGTTATCAGCACCTGGTACAGAATTCCTACAACAAAGTATTGATTGAATTTTACCTTGGCTGCTGCTTTCTTCATCAATTCCAATGCAAGTTTTATATTCTTTTTCACACCTTGACCCTAGGAAGTGGATATGTGAAATAATCGTTGTTTACAAATGCAGGCTGATAAAAATTCACTTACGTACATTCAAAATGCCTTTTAATGTTGATCCTATTACTTACTAAGTGTCATTTGGCTTTAAACAGTTACAACAAAATGAGCAGCTTTGTGTTCATCCTTCCTTCACAGCTTTACAAAATCTCAGTGATTCAGTCTAGAAACAATTATTGCACCAACATATTCAAGTGATTTTTATGGGTAAATAATATCACAGATCATTGATTTTGAGCAGCTAAGGAAGAATGAATAGCATTCAAAGGGGCATAGGTTGTGCACAACTTGGCAGTGAATAAGAGCTCTCAGCTTTCCTGAAAAAGGATGTTAGAGTGTCTCTAGAGGAAATACACAAATGTCATGCTTATGATGTTCACACAAAATAATTCCAGACATAGGTCAAACAGATTATGTGTGCTCAAAATCAACACAAGGAAAACTTAAATGAGCATTTTCCAGAGAAAAACCCTCCACTGTCAAAGGAATGAGACGAAAACCCAACAGTTCCTCACTAATATTTCTAACTTTTAGTGCTCTTGAATGTCTTTTGGGTGACATCACTTAGCTGATACACTTTATCTGAGTCAGGTGCGGTTATGCTTCAGTTTAGCCTCATCTGTCTACTGCTTCTTGCAGGGAAAAGTAACTGAACGCAGAGATAATTTAATTCCAACTAAAAACAATCCCAGAGGATTTTTAATTTAATAAAGGGCATTCTAAGAAAGGATCAAACTTTTACCTACATCTCTACACTAAAGCATATGTCTACTAGCTGGTTGGATTCTTGAGGTGACAAGATATTAGGAAAAATTATGATCCACAATTTGGTTGGTATTTTGATCTTGAATCTGTCTAGGAACAAAGTAACTAGACTGCTTTCAAATTGTGCTTTTTAAAATTTTTGTGCCTTTTTGGTAAAAATCAACATTAGCTTCATAACTATTGATTGATTTTCATAGTAAATCTAAAAGCACTTGTATACACTCTTACTGTGTGTCACTGCAGATAACTTAGAAACATCATGTTATAAGAATGATTATTCTGAAGTGAAAACATGAAACATGACTTACCTTAAACAACACAATGGCATAATCATATATTAACACTGGATCTTCTGTTTCTATTGCACCCTTTGCATACCATTCTATTGCAGCTTCAGGATTTTTTGCCACTCCTTGTTGGCCCCAAAACAGCATCTGAGCCAAACGTTGCTAAACAAAAACAACATAAGCAGTAATGCTACAAATGCTAGTACTAAAACTGGAATTGCAGGAGCCGACTTTTGCAGACTTAGATGCATTTCAAATATGTGAAGAAACTAGTATACACCCTCAACAGTTTGAAAACAATTGGTTATCAGGAATATTCAGAGGACTTTCTAGTGATGGAATGTACTGATGCTACAGCAGTCAGTATCATAGAAGTCTGGATTGATTTAAGTGCAGAGGTAAGTGATCGACTGATTTGATGCATATAAATGTCTCAGTATTACAATACATTGCTACCGGTCTCAGATCAGCAGCAGTAATTGCACTGTATCAAATACCAAACCAGGGAAAAGGATCAGAGAAGGAGGTTGCCAAGACTTGACAACTCTTCCCTTTTGCCTTGCATCATTGTTACGGCTTGTGCATGGTTACTGGATATTACTGGACAGGAACGTGGGAAATAGTTCAAGCTCGGAAAAAAGAAGCAATTCTGGCTGAAAGGAGAAAATGTCTGTCCACTTTCCTCTGCAACTTTCCTACATGGTCTATAGATGTACATTCCTGAGTGTGTCTAAAACCAAGAAAGGGGAAATTTATTACTTTATACCTGTGCAGCTGCATTTCCTCTTGTTGCTTCATGTTTTAACCACATAAAGACATCACCATTTTCTTTTGTTTGAGCTTTTAGTAGTTCATCATCCATCAGTCTTATTGTTTCAACAAATGCCTGAAGAGTAGGTGAACAGAAAAAAAAATAATTTCCACATGAATTTCACTATGAATTTCTACATCTGCTACCAAAATGGAAATGTTGTCCATTTCCTGCTTATCCCTAAAAATTCATGATCAATTCTCAGTTTTAAAATTGTCATCACTCCTCTGCTGGCCAGTCCATTAAGAACTATTCTCACATCCATGGTAAAAAACATTTACTGATTTGCTCCAAAACTGTAAATCCACTCTACATGGAGAGATATGCCAAGACACCAACAACTGAAAAAAACGCCAAACCATCTTTTGGTTTTAATTGCACTTAAAAATGACAAAGAAGTGTTTTTAAGCATTTTAAGGATTTTTAATTTCTATAGAAATCTCTTTCAAAAGATAAAAAAAGCTAGCAGAAAGCTTGATGAAGACCTGACCCACAGCACTCTTATCTAGGTAAATCTGCTGATTTTTAGTTCTTCAGCAATTAAAATCTCTCTATCTTTTGTACAATAATGATTCTTTCTGATAAGCCAAGATTCTAGCACTAACCTACCTTGACTATTCTTTACAAATAAAGTTCTGTTACCTCGTCTTTAGCAGCTTATTCTAAAATCATTTTATTGTAACATTATGAGATAACTCTTTAACCAAGTCATTTAATTTGATTATAGAAAAGGTGCAAGTATAGAGAGGACAACTCATCTTTTGCAGGAACTTCATGATGTCTGTCTACTGAAACAGCAGATCAGTTGCTTAATAAACACATCTAATTATATTAATAATCGAAAATCTCAGTGAGGATTTAGGGCCCAAGAATAAGGCTTGGACTTTAATAAAAGACAGGCTTGTGGACAATTCTGAGGATTTGAGTCTGATTTTGATTCCCCATTCCTAAGAAACAGTAATGATATCTACATACAATTTGGGGGTTTTGTAACAATCATCAAATCACAGAATGATTTGGGCTGGAAGGGACGTTTAAAGACCATTTAGTCCAACACCCCTGCCACAGGCAGGGACATGAATCAGATGAGCTAGTATTTGTAAATCAAGACAAAAATCTTCTGGCCATATAAAATGAATACGAAAAATAACTTGCACAGAAAACAAATTCAGATACATTTATAACTCTTTTACCTGTTCCCCTTTTATATTGTGTTGATCCAGGGATGTCTTTATTGCAATATTACTGTAATAAGCATATGACAGCTCCAAATCAAGCGGATAGTTATTAATGCCTTGGTAGTGTTTATAGCCAAGATTCATCACAGAAAGTCTCTCATTCCCCTGAGCACCAACCAAACTATACAGCAGTCCCTGGCAAAAATCAACAGATATAAACAAGAGTGAATTCACCGCACATCTCACAAGTTAAGCACTTTGCAGGAGATTTACAGGGAACAGAATGTTCATACTGGTAGCTGATTTACTAGCTGTATCACGTAAACCCAGTTACAGAAGCAAGCACAGCCCTAAAGCAGTTAAAATATCTTATGTTTGCACAGAAAGACTTGAAAGAAAAACTAGGCTCTAAACACTTTTCAAGTATTGCATTTATTCTGTCACCACTAAGTGTGCAGCAATTTTTAATGTCATTTTACTACAGTGTTGTTTATACTGTGACACTTTTTATACTCAGCAGTGACTTAACTTCTCCCACTGATGCCAACTGGAGTTTTCACACCGAATTCAGTGGAAACATATGGAAGCTAACAAACAGCATTTGAGAATCCTACCCTAGAGATCTGACAGGACTAGTAGGATGGGGTCTATGGCTGATAAGGTTTCAGCACAAATCTCCCTTGAGGTACATGTTAATTGGTATGCACCACACATTTGCCAAGAAACATTTTCAGCACTGCTATTATTTTTCACCTACACAGTAATAAAACCAGTGGTGTCCCATCTGTGCTGGATATTAAATTGTTTCCTACACTATCTGAAGCGGATCCAATGATTAAATGACAGCCTCCATAATTGGCACTAGGTATACTCTATAATTAGGGTATAAAAAACATTCCTGTCTAAGGTTTCTTGTTTTTGAAGAATTGCAGGTGAACTTGGTCTCCAATTGGCCTGTCAGGGGTTCTTCTGATTTAGAATCCTGTAACCACAACAGACAGATCTTCTATTCTTTATGAGTGTTTTATATTATACTATTATTCACAATTAAATATCTACTGGAAATTTTAGTGTTGCCTTCTTCCTCTGATATATGAACATCTAACCTTTATTTGACCTCGCAATAGAATCACATTGAAACATTTCAGTTGTTTGCAACCTGCCTAAGAGGTCAGGAGTTCTCAAACTCTGCAGTTGCTCAGCTGAAGCACGGTCACTTTTTTACAAAAGAACAACTGTCCTACTTTGGCTACCCTTGCTCATTTGACCGTAATATACTCAGCATCACATTTTTGCACACTCTAAAATCAGACCTCTTTCCTGACTGTACTACGCAACCTCTCCACTTCAGATTTGCCTGATCTGAGACATTTTTCCTACCTGTCTTCAAATGACTGTGGGTGACTCAAGGACTCTTACTCATCCTAGCTCCACAGTGACTAGGAAAAGCAGTACTCTCTATGCTGTCCACTTTACCACCATATTTAGGTCTTTACTAAATCATTGATTTCCTTGTTCTGCTTGAGCAGAATAAAGATTCCCACCATCAGGCCTTCATATAGCTATCACTGCCATCAAGGTATTTACTAGTAGCTTTATTGGAGAATCCCTTCTACCACCACCTGGATCTGAAGGCCACTTTTTAAAATTCAATTGAGCATCCCATTTCTTAAATGCCTTTAAAGGTATTTGATTTCACAGACATAACAGATCATATTAAATATAGTACCTTTATACGATCCACAGACACACCGAGCCCTGTTTCAAATATAACTGCAAGAAAATAGGAAGCCTTATGGTATCCACAACAACTGGAATCCACCAGGAGAGGGACAGAGGAGCCCAAATGGCTGAGGCCATTGGCGCTGGACAGACCTTTCACAACCTTCTCAAATATCCTCCGGCCAACTTCTACAACTGTATCACTTCCATCTCCTAACACTAAAAATAAAATATAGGACACACAGTTATTGCAAGAGTTAAAATTAGGAATCGATTTCCCCTCCTTAAGTTAATTTTAACTCAGACAGATTCTGTTATTTCTCATGCTGAATGGTATTCTCAACGTAGACAAACAAAATTCCTAGAGACACAATGTATTATTGAATATGAACAGTGAATAAAAATCCAAAAGACCATCTCAAAGTAACTAACCACTAAAAACATAAGGATATTTCTATGATTCCTTCTATCTAATAAGCCATCCTTTCATTTGCAGCATATTGCAACATATAAGCCACATAACACTCCTTTATTAAGTTAGCTGATACGAAAGAAAATGTATAACACATGAACTTAAGTCAAATGATACTAAACTACACAACAAATATTTGTTATTTAAGAACAATAAAAAAAAAGGAAACATGATTACCATCTGGACTACTGAAATCCATCTCCTGTAACAGTTTGAACAAAGTGCGGTACTTTTCCCTGAGCTCTTTTCCCCACATGAAAGCATCACATTTGGATTTTTCTCCATATTTGTGAATCAGCTCCAAATAATAGTTTTCATAGTAACCTAGAGAAAACAACATATTTAAGACATGAAAGCTGACTTTTTGGTCTTGAAAACAAGTTTCTGACAGAGAAAAAGATGTTTCTAGGAAACTAAAAATTCATGGGCAAGATGAACACACCCTTAACACAAAGCAGTGCTAAAAACTCACCCAGCTAGCACAGGCCACTTACAAATACATTTAGATTTCTTCTTCCATACTCCGGTCACAATGCATGCAATCGAATTCTAATTAGAAACATAAGCTAGTTTTCAGCACACATTTAAGCTATGTCATTCTTCTTTCACCAGAGTGGACACTATGGTAGAAAACTGTTAATTGCTGAATGTTAGGCAACTCCAGCAGAAACATTCTAGCAGCACCCACCCATTTGCCTCTAGGGTCATTTTGAAAATGAAATGGAAGAAAGGCAATTGCGTAGCGTACATGAAAGCTTGAAAGTATTTCTTTGTCCCTTTACGAACCTCTCTTATTAGAGAAGACCTATCAAGATGATTTAAGTTTTTATTCCATGACACAAAAGTATTTGCAGGGACAAAACCCCAGTTCTAGCTATCAGTAACAAGACTAAACTCTTCAAATTGCATTTTTTTCTTGTTATGACTGAATTTAAGTTTACTTTTGATGATCAATATCCAGATTATTAAAGGAAAGAAAACAGGTCTCCAAAGATGACAGTTAAAAATTCATGTCATAGATCAACACTTACAACTTCTGTGCATTTTTTCGCCTTGCCTTACAATATATGTGTAGTCATAAACTATTTCTTGAATGTCCATACATCTCTCGTAGTAAAGTTCAATTTGTTCCACTGTGTCTTTGTCATGATGAGGGTTAGAAATCTATAAAAAGGCAAATGATGGATAAATGACATCCCCAGTATCTGTTGTTGTGTATGCTCAGCTAGAAAGATGCATTGTACACAAATAACAAAAGGAAACAGATTCTTCACTACAATCAGCTCATCTGGCACATCATGTTACTGTGTCAGACAACCTGATGCTGGCCACAGTAGACTACTGTCTATTTAAATGGTCAGCATAATCCAAAAATCACAGACAAATTTCCAAAACTGGCCAAACCCATGTGACTTTTACCACCAGTTTTATCAAAACCATAGATTAATCATATGTGTCCAACTCTGTATCATCAGAAACTCTGGGAACAAAGCAATACTGAAAATACATCCTTATTAAATACAGATTTACAAACACTGCTTTACACACTCACTTCCCAAAGTATTATCTTTTAGCATTTGAAATGGTAACTAATACTGCTAGTTTTCAACAGAAAATTATCATATATGACATATGTTCCCAGATACTATTGTGCTTCATTGGCAGTTTATCACTTGATGAGCACTCCATCTGAAAAAATAAAATAGAGTCATAGTCGGCTGCTAATATTTCAACATTTCCAAGTAGTGCTTTTGCTTACCTGTTCTGTTTCCAACACACTGAGACGATAGTACTTCACAGGTCCAAAAAACGCTTCAATACCATTTACATACCCACTGCCTCCAAGAACAAAGTATCCAGCAGTGTCATCATAATAGAAATCTTCCCTAAAACTTGAGAACATGAAAGAGAAGTAAGCTGACTATCTAGAGGTACTGTGAAAGAAGAAAGAGAAATTAGTATTTCTCAGAATTTCTGCAACTGACAGTCTTAAGGTCACTGCCAGTATCTTTTTCTTTTCTCATTTGTTTATTCTCAAAATCTACACTGCAATTTAGTGTGATAAATTTGAGTAAAATTAACAAATCCGTTGTCTACAAACATATTAAACCAGCAGGGTGTTTTATTTTTCTGACCTGTAAGTATCTTTTGATATTTTATGCATCATTACTCAAACTCAATTTTTTCACTTCCACATTTCCCTTTCACTTTTCTAAAATCAGCATGTAAAAATTTAAGTTATCTGTCTCCTAGAGTTATCATCTGCAACATATCAATTTCTGTTTTTTAAAGCATAGCAGAGAAGGAACAACCCTGAAGTCTGCCATGCAGTTCACCATTACGTAGTTCCCTTATTAACAGCGGTATTTTTTAGTTATTTGCACAAGAAAGAGTCCATCTTAAATTATAGTGAAACAGAACAACTAAAGATCCATTTAAAAAATTATTCAGATTTTTAGAATAAAGGACAGAGCAAGAATACTTTTGGTAGCAATTTTGCTCTCTAACTAAGCAAAGCAAGTAACAATTTCCCTGGTGAAATACTACCTCTCACAGCAACAGTAAAACTAGACTTCAGTAAGGCCAAAAGTTCACTTGAAGACTGATCTTAATGCCACTGACCTGCCAATCCGTTTTTAGTGAGGGTTATCAGACTCTAGATCATGCACCATGTTAACTCATGGCATTAACAAAAATATTCAGCTTGTGCTTAATGTAAGCACAGTAAAGCAAACTGGTTTTGAAAGCATAGTGTGGAAAAAGACCACAGACATTTTGCAAATCAACTGGAATCTCAGTTACAAACTTGTGCTCTCCTTCTCCTATTCTCTGTATCTGAACATATACACACATACTAGTCCACAAAGGGGAAAATGCTGCTTACGTAAAAGATTGATGCTGATGTCTTTTCAAATTCTTCCCAACACTGCTTACTTCAATCTAAAAGAGCACAAAATATTAATTCAAATAAATGTTATATGGTACATTTATTACAGCATCAAGTTGCTCCAGGGGTGGTTTGGATTGGATGTTAGGAAATATTTCTTCACTGAAAGGGTTGTCAAGCACTGGAACAGGCTGTCCCTGTTAATGGTGGAGTCATCATCCCAGGAAGTGTTCAAGAAACAAGTCGATGTAGCGCTCAGTGCTGTGGTTTTAGTTGATATCATGGTGTTTGGTCAAATGTTGGACTCGATAATCTTTGAGGTCTTTTCCAGCCCTAATGATTCAATGATTCTTACCGATCCACAGCCTGAAGTCCTTCTCCCCAGGGCTGTTCTCAATCTACTTTCTAGCCGGCCCATGTTTGTGCTTGGGAATCCCCTGACCCAGGTGCAACACCTCACACTCGCTCTTGTTGAACATCACAAGGTTCACATGGGCCCTCCTCTCAAGCCTGTCCAGGTCCACTGGATGGCATCCCTTCCCTCCAGCATCTCAACTACACCACACAGCTTGGTGTCACTAGAAAACTTGCTGAGGGTGCACTCAATCCACCTCAGTCCAAGTTGATTTCCCAAAGCAGGATGGTCTGAACATCCCCTCACAACTTCTAGTTTTAGATTTTTCATTCTTTTGCTATATGAGCATGTACAATTTACCGTATTTCTCTCAGCCTCAGCTATTAAGGAGCTTGTCAGAGGCGTAATCAAATTATACAAATCTCAGCCTTGATCCTGTAATTCACTAGCAAGCATACCTGTCCACCCCTAAAGGAGAGATCCAGTCGAAACAACTGCTTCAGAGGAAGGCTGAAGCTAGTTTTCACTGCAAGGTCATCCCCTCTCACGAGATGCACCTGAATATGCACGTAACCTGACAGCAAGAAAGGAAGAACAAGGAAATAAACACCACAGAAACATTAACAGCAAGAATGGGTTTACTAACGCGTTTTTCACAGTGATTCTGTCCTCTTCATCCTCTTCATCACCAACAACAGAAATGTGGGCACTCACCAAGCCATACATCAGCTCTCAGAGAGTCCCACAGACAGTGCTCCACAGTATTTCAGTTACACATCTCAGATGCTAATGCTCAGGCTCCCACATGAAACCACAGACTGAAAACCAACTGTCTGAGGGTTAAACAGACTAAACCTAAGGCGAACAGGGAGGCTGCCACAGTTGATCTCAAACACCAGAAAGCAGTTGTGACTTGCAGTAAACAGCACGAAGGACCAGTAAACAACTGCATCCACTCAGCACTCAACTGGTGACATGCGACTGCAATGATCAAGTACAAGATGACTCTACCCTCCACTTCTTGGACCTGCAGAAGCTACACTCACGGTCTGAGCTTTTAAGACCAGGACAGGCTATTATGATAGTCTAGTCTAACACTGAGAATAAAACTGGCCCTAAAACCTTGCCAAATAAATCTCATATCAAGCTGATAACTTCCATTTTTTTTGTTCTTCAAAGAAAAGCATCTGGTTTATCATGGATAGATTAATTATCGAAATTGGCTACATGACAGAGAAAATGAAAATGACAAAAATAACAGAGAGGAAGAGGTCAGTTGTCAAACTTGCAAAGAAAGACGAAAAAAATATATGATGAGAAAGCCAGGTGTGCAATTTTAAAACTCTGCATGCTTATTTCCTCTGTGAGCCTGGCAGCCAGCTCCCAGCTGTCTTCTGACAAGAACAGACCCCTACTGCAAGTGTTCTGAGACTAAGACAGTGCTTAGTCTCTGGATCGAGGAAACAGACTGATTCTTGAACATTGCAATGTAGGCAAGACCTTGAATGATTTTGACTTTTTCTGAGGCTACTTCAAATTATCAAAAATTTTTACATTGTATGTATATAGGAATTAAGATCAATTTAAAATAACACTTCAATAATAAGAAGAAAGCTTGTTCATTGAGGTAAGACTGTTTAATCTCAGTTTATGTTCCTGGCTGTAAGATTCAGGCTATTCTCCTGACAAAGCAGACATTTCCTGAAGTTAGCCAAGACTAGATGCAATGCAACTACTTCTCAGTTTTCTCCTGTTAATTTAGTAGCTACTTTCCTACTGAGACATTATAGTCAAAAAGAAGCATTTTGCAAGGGATCAATTTCACAAAATAGGTCTGATAATATATTTTTATAAATGTTATTCCTAGGCACAGATCTAAAAAGACTGTATTAGACCTCTTCTGAAAGCCATTAATAATACCCCTTACCTTCCTCATTTAGAAATACAGCAGGAGTACCATACATTTCTTTTGAATCAATAAAATAGAGTATACCACACAGATCCTTTTCACAGTGATGGAGTAGATACAGCCAGATTGAAATGGTGAACCTGCACAAGCAAAAGCAAACAAAAAATCCACTCCTGATGAGAAATCTCTCTATATAATTGAAAAGCATGCATTTCACTTTAATTTATCAAATCTGTTTCACACATGTAATCTTCAGAATAGAACAAATCCTCTGCAGTGAAAACCTTCAGAACAACCACACTTAAGACTCTTGGATCTTTGATCTCTAACGTCAGACTTTTGTGGTAACAACAGGAGAAGAGAGTAAGGAAGCATTATCTGAATCAATTCCAGAACGCTGGGTCAGAGCTACTTCCAGATCCCACATCAACAAGGAACTGAAAACACAACCGAGACAAATTGGAGCCAACCTCCCACATACAGACTACCGAACCAAATCCCCAGATGCATGGTCTTGTCATCTTGATTGTCAAAGCCGGTAAGAACTATAAGCTGTGTCTTTTATACTAAAAGTGAACTGTGAAAATGTGCTTGGGAGAAGCAGTTAAAAATGAATCCAATCTCTGGACAGTGCAGATAGGTATGAATAGGTGTCACAGAAGTACCACAGGATAAATAAAGGTGGAGCCTCTGCAAACTATGAAGCAGTGCAAAATAAAAAACCAAACACCAACAGCGCTATGTACTTAAAAATTTCTGTTCAAAGCTGGTTGAGGCACTAAAAGCAGAATTTATACCACAATCTCTAATTTTAAGGAGTTCCTCTGTGCCAGACTAAATCTGCTTCCATGCTCTTAACAGAAATTTGATCACTTATTTCTGTAACATTGCCACAGCAGTTAGGTCAATGCTGAATGACTTTGCAAATTGTACCTCCAATGTACAATTCAGCAAAGCATTATAATTTTTATCATATCTGATGAAATAGTTCACTTTTCTTAGTGACCTTCAGAAAGAGATATTCAGCTTTTGCATTTCTATAATTAATAAAAATGGTTAATATTTATTTATAACACTTTAGAATTGGGTCAGCTTGCCTTGCTTCTCTCTCAAGAAATTGCTTAGCATTAGTACCTTGTATCTTTTCCTAAACCAAACCACTGTAGGTCTGAAAGCCTAACACCTGCTCTCCTGCTTTAAAAAAAATTCAAGGGTGATTAAGTTTTCCCTAAAGGAAACTATGCGTCAAATAGCTAATAACACCATTTTCTCCAGAGATGGATGAAGTAGAAAGGTTTGTAAATGACAATAACTTCTATATTGATTGTTAGGACCTACAGGCAAACACTGTGCATCCAGAAATACTGCTCATGTATTCACGCTTATATATTGCTCTTCTCATCTTTCATCTCGCCCAATACAGCAAACTCAAATGCCTCAGTCTCCATTTAATCCTTGACTGCCAGTCTGAGACCGTATTTGTTCTAGACACATTTCTTGGGACAATGCTGACCCACTTCATATCCCCATTGCTGCAGAATGCCAAACAGTATGAGTAGTCCCTAACAGCCCCAGCCTGTCCTTGAAGAAGGCTCTCCACTGGTAGCCACCTCAAATGACAGTTACCTATCTCGGGCTCTTTCTTTACAAATCCCTGATTGAGCCAAACAAGTAATCTCAGCTAGATCCATCTTCTGCTGACCTTTTGTACCATGGGGAACCACTGTTCTGTCACACAGCTACAACACACACTGAAGACATCACCTGAAGGCAAGAACTGTGTGGAGTGGGTACAAAGCTGCATACATTTGTGCCATATACTCTAAACCAGAGCATGAGTGCCCCAGTGCCAGAAGCAGAATGCAACTATGTTGGTGAGCAAAGGGCAGCAAGCTGTCACCCATACTGAAGAGACCAGGAGCTAAAAATTGCTCTGTACTTATGGCTTCAGTTATGGTTTGAGAGCTAGTAATTTGCATGCAACCTGTGCTCTCTGGCAAGTCTTCTTTGGCACTCTTCTTGTGGCCACAGGCCAAATGCAAACCAGCAGGCAAGTTCCAGTTCCTGCAATCATTTCTTACTTCTGTAATAATGTTGCCAGGGTGAGAGCATCTGGTGGAAGGGAGGTATATTTATATATCTCTTTTCCCCTGAAGTTGCAAAATATGACTGAAGAGTTGTGACAGTTTTGGGAAGGGGGACCAGAGTAGAGCAAGATGACCTTATGAGAGTTATTTCTCTGTAACTGAAAAGTGTGCAGGGGCTAAGGAGTTGTACTCCTGTCTAAATAGGAGAGTTTACACAGCACTGGTAGAAGGAAATGGAGTGAGCTCAAGCTGGAAGACTTATCTAGGCAGAGCATTCTATCACTAAGGGCTTGTCAGCTGCAAAATAAACTAGAGTGTGAATTTATAGGGATAAAGCTGCTTCATGCTGCTTGCCCTTGCAAGAAATCCTACTCTGCTCTTGGTCTGCAAACAATGTTAGAAATGTAGATCTGTCTGTAATGCAGAAAACCCCAGGCTAGCTAGTCATGAGACAGCAGTCTGATCACGACAGCAGGTAACAGCTAACTCACCCTCCTAAGTGTACCTAACCCATTCAGTTACACCTACCAGTGGCATCCCCTACACAGCACTGCACTAACACACACCATAAGTATCTTCCTGAGGTTCAGCTTAACCCTGTCCAAAACTGAAATCAGAAGGGACTGCTAACTAGGTTCCTTTTGCACATTTTCTCAAATTACTAGGCAATATTCCTTTAATTTGTGGTATAGCCCAAGAGTTTAAGTACATTCTATAGCCTTCAAAACCCAAATACACCCCCATTCAATTACTTGCCTATACTTACATGGGATAATCAATCTGATGTTGTCTGACTGTCTCAAGTTCTCTGTTTTCAAACTGTTCAAATTTCTTCACAATTCCTGTTTTTTCCCCACTGGAAGCATATATAAAGTCGAGAAGCTGGACACCATCTGCAAAATACAATCTTTCTTAATCTGACAGACAGAAAGCGTTTATAACTAATTAATAAGCCCACATTCCTACAGTCAAATATTTAAATCACACAACAGATTAAAAGTTAACACAAACTCTCAATAAGTCCTTAAACACAAGTTCACTTGCTGCTATTAAATACATTACAGTCTTGGACCAAATAACCCATGAAAAGTGCAATTAAGCCTGTTTCCAGATGGAATTAGAAGCAGCGGAAGAACAGAGTTATTTAAATCTAAGATACTCAAAGAACCAGTTAGTAAACAAGAAGCCTTAATTTATGTTACTCATTTAAATCTCATCCTATCTTTGGTCATGCCTAAGGACATTGCTCCACATCTCTTGGACTTGCTCTCCATTTGCACCTCTCTATATTATACATATGCATAGATAGCAATTCTGTTCTTAACTGATATGGATAATCCTGTAATAAAGCTGCCCCTCCTCAAAAATAGGAGAAAAATCTTCAAGGCCGTGATATATCATCAGCTTGCCTAGAGAAACCCAAAAACCAAACAAAAAACCACCACGAAAACAACAAAATAAACCAAACCCTGAGCAATTTGTTACAATCTTATTTTAAGAAACAAAATTTGAATATAGTTTCCTCCTATTGTCTATTATACTGATTTAAGAAATAGATAACACAGACAATAAGATGTTTCACAGTGTTGTCAGATAGCACATGCTGTCTCCAATAAGTATTTTAGAAAGCCCCTAAAGGAAGCAAGATGTTCCCTGTTCTTCTTCAGAGCATTTATATGCAAATGTAGTAAAAATAAACAACACAAATAACATGGGATTTTCTAGGAGAGAACAATTTAGAAACAAACAGCCTTTTTCTTTTTAGGTTCTGCTTTGAGTATGCATTGAGGGCAAAAATTATCAGCGGGTGTAAAGCTAGAGATAGGCAGGCAGAAAAAAAAGTCAGAACTCAAAAGGTCTAGAAAGCAAAGTTGTTTCAGTAATCTATACAGTTGGCAAGACATGATTTTTTATTTAAAACTACTATTTTTTTTCCCAAAATGCTTGTTCATACTGGTTCTAGGGGGGAAAAAAAGCGGTGCTATAAAGTTTAGTTCACTACAAAGACTTGAAAATATGTTTCTGAGTGTGAGGCCATCATCTTAAGCAGGAGACTATTTGTGTGAGTATTATGTGCGCATGAACTGCAGAACTGACTCTGAAATAATGCAGCAAGGGACTGAACAACTCTCTCTGGAGATAAAAGGAATGATGTCCACTGGCACTGCTGGGTTTTGACTAAAGTTGTTTGACTACGCTTAGAAAATAGAGGGCCAGGCTGCTACCAACCTCCAGGCTGGCTGTGAAGAAACAATCTGAAAAACAGCATGGCTTCAGCAACTTGCAACTCTAACCTCACAGTTCCGGAGATTACATGTTCAACACTGTTTCCCAAGTAAACCACTGTATGTAACATTTACTATTTACTACCAGTAGGCACTTTGTAACAGTTTACCAGAGATGTTATTATTTTCCTTGCGGAAAAAAAGTGACATTGCACCTACCACTTTCATGAGGGCACTGAGGTATTCTATTTGCCTGGAGCATCCACAAATAGTCAGCACCCCACTGAAGACAAACTTTGTGGTCCTTATATGGCCGTTCAAAAGGTGGAACTGCCTCTAAAAATGTGTAATTCTTGGCAACCGCAGCCTGGTAGTCTTCACTCTGCTCATCATCATAGTTGCTAGCTGATTTGTGACTAATCCACGCGTACAGTATCACACTGTGCACTATTACTGAGTTTCTGATGATATAATCATCTCTGTAAACCATGATGCTTGGAAATTTCAAGTGTACTTGTCGAGTTCTGCTAACATAAAGGTTCTTCTCATCCTTCCATCTCCTTCTATACACCGGTACACCAGTCCTGAACTCGGAAGAAGCTACTGCTTCCAAACTGACAATACAGGGCTTAGAACATAAATACTGAACTGAAACCTCAGAATTGTTAAGAACTTTCTTTTCTAAAATGTTTAAATGGATGAAGTCCACGTAATCCATATTTTTCTGAAACTGTGGAGTAACTGCCGTTGTCTGTAATGTCTCCTTTCCAAAGGACAGCACAAAGTTCTGGAAGAAAACCCAAACACAAACATGTTAATCAAAGAATCTAAGTTTTTATGATTATATATTCATGGTAATAACAGAACAGTGCATAAGTACGTTTATATACCATATTTTAACTTGAAAAGATGAGGTTTCTTTTACACAGCAAGTAGACATGGATAACTGGAGAGCCACCATCAAGATTTTAATGGTAACAACTTCCCTACATCAAGTTCTCCAAGTTACACATGCTTCTACAAACAAATTGTATTTACAGGGTGTATCCTTCAGCCCTTACGCAAGCGGAATCTGGTCTAAGATAGAGACTTACACGTCATGCTATTTACACATGTTTCTAGGATGAGGCCTAAGGGGCGTACAGGAAAATGTACTGGCATATATTCGTCGCATCATTGTTTCCTAGGATTGCCATCCTAGCCTGATGTTTCTGTATCTTCTTAAAAAGTTAGCTAATTTTGTTACCTGTCATGCAGGCCTCTGAAGGACAAAACAACAACAGAGGTTTCCTGAAAATGAATTAATATTCATGAAGTGTTTAATTTTTGACATGTTCCTATCCTGAAGATGGACTTGGAAATCTGAGCAGCAAGACCAGCAGGCTGAATTTGCTCAGCTTTTGCTCTCCGCAGCTATGTACGCTATATATAGTTTGAGAGTGAGTGCCTGGACATACAACAGGATTATCCTCTATGCTAAAGGTCTGGTCTCTAATGCTTCAAACAGCTTTTTTTCTTTCTGCCCTGCAGTCAGCATCCAGCTTGATGCACTGCCAAGGATACTGGGGATTACTCAGCTCTGAGGGCCAGCCACCGGCACAGCAGCTCCGCCAGGTCCCCTGCTCTGTCTAAAATATTCAGAATTGTCACTTAGGATTACCAGGGAAGATGGTCATTAAGGTTGCTCAAAATGAGATCTGTCTTGGTTAACTTTTAAATTTGCTAAGCTTAAACAAATTAAAATAAAATTTATCTTGGATATCTATCTTGGATTGATGGCTATTTCACTGTGATTTTCAAAATATTTAAAAGGTTTGGCCTAGTCATTAACACATTTCTAATCATATGATTATGATTCAACTAATCATATAAACTATGTGCTGTGCACCTGGAGGACTTGCCACAGTCCAATATGGGGATCAGTAGAAGTCCCTAATGATAAACTATTTTTCTTTTTATTTCTTAAGAATATGTTGACATTCCTTGAGAGCTACACTGAAAAAACATCAAGCTAGTAAGGCCTGTGAAGGTGTTAATATTAGGAAAAGTCAGAACTAAGTCCTATACTACTTCCTTGTTTGTACAGATGAGGATTTTGGATTTAACTGTGTGATCAAATGTTATTTTTCCCCCAGTTCCCTGCCTCCTTAGAGGCGCAAAGAGCTCAAGGGTTGTTGGTGGACCACAACTATGCATCGGGGGCTATTTACTTCAAGACCTTGACTTTATTAAGGACAGACATTGGAAGATGTAACTGAATGAGGGAACTTTTCGATGAAAAAGCTAGATATCATTGCTAGCAGATGGGTAGCTCTAGATCACTAGATTTATTTAGTGTTCCCAGGTCTTTCTGAACTTGTCACTTAAACCACTTTCCATAAGTGCAACCAAGTGCCCTTTATCTTCTTGAATCCGACAAGAGACACTGCAAGTGAGATGTGCAGTGATGCTGAACACTGATAAACACATGTAAGCACCAAGATATACACCTTGAACAAATAAAACACTAAAAAACGCTCAACACAATATACAGTGCAACTCAGTATTTTGGCTTTCTACAAGAGGCAGTCTTGGAGTGACAGCCTTCCTCTCTGCCTTATTTCCCACTCTACAAAATGTATATTGGTTAGAGCATGGTGCTAATAATGCCAAGGTCATGGGTTTGATCCCTTTATGGGCCATTCACTTAAGAGTTGGACTCGATCCTTGCGGGTCCCTTCCAACTCAGAATATTTTGTGATATTGTAAAAACTACACAAACTGAAGGGGCTAAAAAAGTAATAGCAATAGGAGGTTGGTGTCCATTGGAACATATGGTATGGTGTCTACCATATGATGGGATAACACACATACACAAATACTGAGATAAAAGTTGATGAGAAAGCCTTGATTTTAATACTAATTTCAGTATCTTTCAGAGCCTGACTTGACAAAAGATACTATTCTTTTACATTTCCAATGTAATTCTTCTTTGGTTTAAATACTTCCACAAGCATTAAAAGCATAGCAGCAGTAACAAATCATCCTAAACCTCTTGTACTTGATGGTTATCATTCATATTTCTTGATCTTACAATAAAGAGTACTTGTAAGTAGCTTAATCTTTGTGATATGGGGGCTGTGTCATGAGGAAGACGGTAATATACTATGAACACAATGCCATGTGGTTATCACAAGATGTCTACCAGGTAGATACTACAAAGCATAGGGGTACTACTGTGTGCTTACCACACCACACCCACTTACTGTTAAAACACACACAGCCAGCTCTCAACTTTCTCAGTGGTTATCCAATACAGAGAGATGGGAACTAGCCTCCAGCAAAGACAGTTTGGGTCCGGCACAGTTCATTAACAAAGATGTAGCAGTGTATGAATACGTTAATCTGATTTCCAGTGAATGGCAGAAATTTTGTGGTGGGGATCCCAAAGCAGTGAGCTCTGAAATCCAAAGCCAGTTCTCTGCAAAACAATTTGCATGATGTTCCTAGAGCACTTAAGCACAATGCACCATGACTGCTGATGCGTAAGTTTAGCTTCAGCTCTGCTGATCTAGTGCCTTTCCCGTAGTGCCTGATCTGCTAAATGGCTCCCCACAGGAGATTTTACTTTGCATTCTTTGGTCCCTGGGTATTACTTGAGGCGTGTGCTGCCAAAATATATGAAGTATATTTGAGTCTGCTGTTCCATCCCACCTAACAAACCCTTCAGGAAGCTCATCCAGTAAATAGCATGGAGCAAAGAACCCTGAGCAACCCCACAGCGATGGAAACCTGGGAGAGACTGCAGACCATAAACTTTCAGACCATGACTGAGTCTCTGTTACCACTTGGTTGCCTGTACACAGTGCATGGAGTGTGTATCATTTAAATGTTCCTACCTGGTGAGGAACCCTCTTCCCTTCCTGTTATATAAGACAAGGCAGAGTTAAATGTGCATCACCTCTGACATAGAGTAAGGATGAAAGGAAAGGATTACACATTGAGACTGATTATGAGACTTAAATACAAAAGTTTCCCAGCACAGTGAAGAGGCCAGCTACGCTGATTCGAAATATTACCATGAACTATGCAAAGTTCAACAAGACAGACAAAAAGGCTTTGTTGTGTGGGGCAACTTAGCCACTAAAACTGTAAAAGTTTTTTTCTTTTCTTAAATCCTGCTGAATCTGAATGAATTAGCCCAAGTCATCCCATCAGACCTTGGTATAAAAATCAATTTGGGAGGCAAACACAGCAAGTGTTAGGAAACTGAACATTTTCAGTCATGTAATAATACAGAAATGATTGAGCAAGTATTCTTTCACTTGCTGGAGATCTCAACAGGACCCTCCACGAGTTCCACATAACCCTATGAAACCTGCACCTGTTTGCACAAAACCTGAAGATAACCGCAGTCCTTCACCTGCAAATGCCCAACACACCATGCTACATTTTAAGATGTGTGAAAAGAAGACATGACAAAAAGGGGTATTGATTTTCTGCTCTCCATCAGCACCAACACAGCACAGGCATACAAAGAATTTGACTAGAGCTTATGCTTAGCAGCATGAAAGATGAAAAAGTAGTTTAGTAGGTGCCCCTAAAATGCGGCTGTTTCCATAAGCCAGTGCAGCACTATGCTCAGTTGTGCATCTGTAAGCAGATGTCAAAGGCCTCCCCATTCTTTCCACTCCAGAAATTTATGTTACCCAGGGTAGAAAGCTTAACACTTGGATGTGCCGACTCGGCGTCCCCCAGTTCGATAAGGCAGCGTGACCCTGCGAGCTGGGAGGGGGCGCGGGGCCAGGCCGGACAGCCGGGGGCTGGCTCCGAGAGGCGGCCCCAGCACCGAGTCCCCCGCGCACCGCCGGACGCCGGCTCCGGCTCCCTCCACCCTGCGCGTACGACCCGCGGCCCCGCAGGGATCGGCCCCTGCCGCGACGCCCGGGCTGGGCCGGGGCACAGGGGCAGGTGCGGGGCCAGCGGCACTCACCGTGAGGAGGACGAGGAGCAGCGGAGGGGGGCGGCGGGGCTCGGCCGGGGGCCGCATGCTGCTGCTGCGGCGGTGCCCGGCGCGCCCGGGACTGGGCGGCCGGCCCGGCGACAAGGATGCGGCAGAT
>VZTI01003277.1:2033622-2130861 GCA_013397865.1 Struthidea cinerea
CGGGCCGCCCCGCCCCGCGCCGCTCCCGCGTGTCCCGGAAGGCTCCGGAAAGCCCCGCAGGGCCCGCGCCGCGTCCGCCGGAGCGATGGCGGGGCTGTCCCGCACGCTCGGCATCTTCGGCGCCTTCGTGGCCGTGGTGGGAGCCGCCTTTTACCCCATTTACTTCCGGCCGCTGCTGCTGCCGGAGGAATACAGTGAGTCCCTGCGCGGGGGGGAGTTGGCTGGGCCCGGCCATGGCGCGCTCTGTGCCCGGGCTTGGGGGAATGCTGGGGCTGCTGCTTGTGAGTGACTCCCGAGGGCTTTCCTGCTCGCCTAGGAGATACCTGAAAACCCGAAATAATACAACTCGCAGTACCCTTATTTCGAG
The DNA here is from genome assembly GCA_013397865.1 of Struthidea cinerea. Classification (NCBI taxonomy): domain Eukaryota; kingdom Metazoa; phylum Chordata; class Aves; order Passeriformes; family Corcoracidae; genus Struthidea; species Struthidea cinerea. The sequence goes on from VZTI01003277.1 coordinate 2,033,990, forward strand.
TTACTGGCCAGCACGTGATTTAGAACACCCTTCAGCTGTTCCTTACAGGATTGAGATGCAGTTGAGGAAACTGAGATCGGAGAGCTGGAGCATCTCTCCTATGCAGAAAGGCTGAGAGAGCTGGGATTCTTCAGCCTGAAGAAGAGAAGGCTTCGAGAAGACCTTGTAGAACACTTGAAGAGAGCTTGTAAGGAAGCTGGGGCAGACTTTTTAGTAGGGCCTGTTGCAATAGGACTAGGGGTAATGGTTTTAAGCTAAAACAGGATAAATTCAGAGTAGATAGAAGGAATACATTTTTTTATGATGATGGTGGTGAACCACTGGAACAGGTTGCCCAGAGGAGTGGTGGGTGTCCCATCCCTGGAAACATTCAAGATCAGGTTGGACAGGGCTCTGAGCAACTTAATCTAGCTGAAGAAGTCCCTGCTCAGTGCAGGAGAAGTGGACTAGGTGGTCTTTAAAGGTCCCTTCCAACCCAGACTATTCAATGATTCTGTAAGTTGTTTGAGTTTTGTTTTCCAGCTGCAATTGAAAATGTGATTTAAAACTTGGCAACCAGTTGTGATGATTTGCTAGAGCTGATCTCAGTCTGCAGAGTCTCTGAAACTGACTCCTGAGGAAAACCCTGCTTACCTGCCAGGAAAACCTGCAAAAGCCCACAACTGACTCAATCCAGGAAGCCCTAGAGGGCACCTGCAGATCCAGGTGCAAAGCCTCAGTGGCTCCAGGCAGATGTTCCATAGGGGGAGCACCCATTACTCCTCAACTTCTGTGAAATACTGCTGAAGGAAATAGAGGAAAAAGTTCTGGTGCAACCAGCCTCGCCCCCTCCCTTTAATTTGTATGAAACTAAACAAGCTGATAACATGTGGTTAGTCTGCCAAGACAACTGAAGATTTCTAGGAAGGAAAAAGAAAAAAGGATAACAAACTTACTGATCTTATTGGAGGGGCTTTGGCCTCACATCAAAGCTGAAGTAAACTTTAACTTAAAAGCAAGTTTTTATTGAAGGATGCTATGTTTGTGAAACTTTGAGACCTTAAGCACAGACCTTTTCCACATGGACTAATTAAAACAGTGGTTTGACAGCTGCCATTTGTGACATTTTCTCAGATTTCCTGATTTTCTGAATTGTGAGACGGTTCCTTCCCCATCCTGTGAGGTGGTTCTGCTCTCACCAAGACTGAATCTTCCTTGTTGTCCTTTCTTTCGCTTACCTGCCTTCCAAGTAGTTTGCAGGCCCCACATCAGTCTCCCTATTGACTGTTCTGTGTCCTGTCTGCATATTTATCATCTTACTTCTTTGCACTGGTTTCTCTGCCTGACCAGGGAACAGCTTCTGCTGCTCGACCCATGTGTGTCCTCAGAACTCTCAGATTGGTTCCTGTTTTGGTCCCTGCCTCTCTTCCAATCTAGGTTTCCACTTAAGACTAAATATCTCTTTCCTTCATGTCCTACAGGAAGTCTTATTCCTTGCCCATATCTATTCTGTTCTCCCCTTCTGGATTTTGTACCTTTTCCTTTGAAATTAGACAGTTCCCTGAGATTTTGTCTGCTAAAAAAGATGAAATGGAATTACCATGCTCAGTGAACAGAACTGGAGAAGGTGGATCTGCCTCTAGTGCCTGTCCCCTTGCAAGGAGAGTCAATTACTGTGATATTCCTGCTAGGCTCCAGTAGCATTAGGCTTGTACCTAGACAGCCTGATAACATGTAGTGCCAGTGCATTCCCAGTGGGATAAGATAATGAAACATTTCAGTTTTAAGGTAAGCTTAGTTCTGAGCTTCCTCTGAGAATGCACACCCTGCAGGTTCTTGAAGACCTCAGAAGTTCAGTGGTGTGGGCAAAAGGTTAATTCACCTGAGCTTTGACTTCCTGCTTCGAAGTACCACTGGTGGTGAAGTATGTAACGGGAAGTGTAAGAAAAGGAGGGGCATTTAGCAAGGGAAAATAGTATATTTTTCTCAATTTCTCTTCTTGGAAGTGGTTGAGTCTTTCAAAGAAAAAAGAAAAGCCTGAAACAGGCCCAATGTATGGAGAAATATCCCTCAGATACTGAATTTCACAAAGTTTACAAGCAGTAATTTTGTAGGTGCTGTCATGAAAGCTGTTTGCAAGATCTTTCAATGGCCTGAAAATGGGAATCGCCCAAAAGAAAAAAACTTTTGACTAGTTTTATGTTGAGCATATGAATCATAGCTTCTAGAAGTAATTCCTTAAGTGTTGGGATCATGGCAGGTGTTTTGGCATCTTTTATTAAACAGTAGGCATTGTTTTAAGATGATTATCTTATTGTATGTAGTCTCTCAAAACAGACTAGCTATTCGTTTCTCAGTGGAGTAGGAATACTACATTTGCATTGTGTAGGTAGACGCCCAACAGAATTTTACTGTGTAGCATCTAGAATTAATAAAATTTTAAAGATTATTTTATTGGGTGCAATCAAGATGCCTGGTATTTTCTTTTTTTCAGTAGTGTCCTTTCTGTTGTGTTTTCCAGAGAAAGAACAGTCAATAAACCGAGCTGGTATTGTTCAAGAGGATATTCAGCCTGCAGGTACACTTGATTTATGTGTTTGCACTGATGGCTTTAAAGACCCTCTTGAAGTAACGCCTGAATGTTTATATGGATTTAAATAATACAGTGAAGAATACATTCAGAGAAAACATATTTAATAAACTTGCCATTAAATTATTTTTCAGGCTAATTCCTCACTAAAAAATTACGGTTTTAATGAAACTCATCTTAAATTGACTTAACTGGCCAAATAAGTTGCAGAGTTTCTGTTGTCTTCACACTTTCTTAAATAGATGCCAGTTTCCACTTCTGAACCAGCTCAGAACGAACAAGAACTATGGGTAGGCTGAGCTGTAGCTGTAAAGAAAAATGTTGCACCCTAGTTTTGTGGAATACTGAATTCTGCTGAAACACAGTTCATCAGCCCTTTGGCAGTGCCTTCCAGCCTCATGGATGGATGGGCCATGCAGAAATCCACTACACATCAAGGAAAATTTGGAATGCAATGCTAATAGCTTTTCGATCCTTGCTGTTGCTAGTGGAAGGCTTAGAAAAGCATACAAGGGCAATAGAATTCAAGTGTGGCAGACTATTCTTGGTAGTTCATTTTTTCGTAATGGTAAATGGAATGGCTGTTCATTATGCAAGGTTGGCATTTCTTGATTAAAGATGTGAGAGTGGCTGTCTTGATGAAAGAGGTAATATCTGAATATGTCAAAGGGTTGTGTATTTTTGTTTTTGTAAAAACCTAACATCAGCAGCAGGGGAAAATCAAATAGGATAAAACCATGATCTTACTACATGTATTGGTTAGATCATTAGTGCGGGACTTGCTTTCTAGGGAAGTGGTAAAATGCTGAAGAGAAGTATTGGAAGGGTATTGGGAAATAGAGGTCTGGTAAACCTGTCTTTTTTACTAAATGTTCAAGAGGACTGGACTGGCTCATTTATCCAGGATGCAGATACTTGATGACCAGTTCTCCTCAGTATAACTTTTTCATCTGAATTTGGCTGCTGATGAGTTACGAGATCCATTAGCTGAAAATGAAACCTAGACAAATAAGTGCAAGGTGCAGTTCTAAATGATGGATCCAACAATATTAGAACACCTTACCTATGATTGTGATAGATTTTTCAATTATCTGAAGCTTAAGATCAAGATGGAGTTGTCTTTCTATATATTTTTGCAAGTTTAAGCAGAGTTGCGAATTCAGTGCAGAAATCGTTGGCTTCTTTCATTGTTTAATACGTAACGCTGGAGTAGCAGGCCTAATTTTTTTTTTTTTCTCCGACAGTAATTATCAACTGCTGGTATTCTCATATTTGATTTGTAGGGTTAAAAGTGTGGTCGGATCCATTTGGAAGAAAGTAATGTTGGCGGCTGAGTGTATTGCAAAACTGAAGATTCTTCTTTCACTGAAGTGTGTCTTTGGGTGTCGCTGGAGGAGAATGCTGACTATGCTGTGTGGGCACATGAGGAGCAACAAAGGCAACTGGTTGGAATCCCAAGAGATAAAAACATGCTAGTTTTGAGATAGAATGCTGGTGCATATCTCACAGACTGTTAGAGAGCTGAATGATTCTTGAGTATAGAAATGAAATATTTATTTCCTTGAGAAAAGGAAAAAGGATTTTTTTTCTAATCTGTAGACACTTGTAAATAATGAACAGAATAAATCATTCAGACTGCTGTAATTTCCTCCCTAGTTTGAAAGTTACAACATGGTGAGTGTAAATTTGTACATTAAAATTTTTAAACCAATGTGTACTTTTTTTCATTGTTTTGCAACTGTGTGTGGAAGGTACCTTGACCACCTGCCAGGTGTCTCCCCTGGCCATTCTTACTCCTGCTCTTCCAAAGGGCAGGGGGAGTAAATAGAATGACAGAATTCATGGGTCTGGATAAACACAAGGAGATTGCTTACCAGTTACTTTTGCAGGCAAAACAGACTCAACTTGGAGAAAAGTAATGTTGTTAAGTAAGTAGCATTACGACATAAAACATTTTAAAGACCATTGCAGGATCCTGTATGTTTTGAAAAATGTATGTGCAGAGAGTGATATTCCTCATGTTAGCAGCTGTTTGTTACTTTTTTGGACATCACACAGTTTATTGGGACAACAGATGAAAGACTCCATGTTTACAGTGTTATTTTTCCAACTGCCATTCTGCTACTTGCTGTTCTGTATCTACTTGTCTTTGTCATTACTCTCCCACTCAGACACACCTTTCCTCCTCTGAGTTAGTTTTTATTTAGTCTTCTATTATCACTCTAAGCATTAGAATATTTTCTGTTTGCTTTCTGGGAAAATGTGGCCATGTTTGAATCCTTGGAGTTCTCAGGTCATTTTGCATGATGGTTGGAGCCAGAGTGAGCGTATTCATTCCATGTAGGGATCACAGATTGGTTTGGGTTGGAAGGCACCTTAAAGATGATCTAATTCCAACCCCGCTGCCATGAGTTGGGACAACAGACCAGGCTGTTCAGGGCTCCATCCAGGTTGGCTTAGAGCACTTCCAGGGATGGGGTATCAGCTTCTTTGAGCTATCTGTTCCAGTGCTTCATCACCCCTCACAGTGAAGAATTTCTTCCTCATATCTCATCTAAATCTACCCTCTTCCAGTTTGAAGTTTCACTACAGAGAACAGAGCAACACTGTCACAGAACTAATTCAGTGTTTGCTCCGGAAAGAAGAATAGAGCTGAAAAATGAAGAGGTTTTTATCATTTAAACCTTTCTTCAGTGAGACTGAAAAAATGAGGGAGCCTTGGTTTTTTGTTTTCTTGAACAAAACATAGTCATACATCAAACCATTTCAGCAAAGTTTTTTCATCTAAAATACCTCCTCAGTGAAAATAAAGCATTGCTGAAATGCAGATGCTCCATCTGTAACTGACAAGCTGCAAAACGAAGACTTTTAGGAGAATGTGGGAATTGCTCAATTATGCAGCCTCTGTCACTTGGTGACACAAATGCTTCAAAAACATACATCATGGTAGTGTGGAAGCATCAGGATAAATGATGTGACAGAGAATGTGAAATTACTTAGTTTGGGGTTAAGAGATAAGACAATCTCTGCTACTCATTTACTTTGTGAAGTTGAGCAATTTGCTGGGTCTGGATCTTGCCTATAAAAATGTTAGATGACTTCTGAACAGTGGCTGCTGGTGGCAGGTGCTGAGCCTTTTGCCTTTATGTTACTGAAATGTTGCAAAACATTGAGTATCTGAACTCAAGTTATTTAGCATTTATAGAACTGTAGACCAACATGTCTGTTGGTCATGATCACTAATTCCTTCTGGGGCAGAAAAGCTTGGTCAGTTTTGTAATTGTCAATTTGTACAGAATTTGCAGCAGTTCATATCAGTTGAGTACTATGAAGTGAATCTAAACTCTAAAAATGGTGTACATTGGTATTAATGAGCATCACTTCCCGCTCATGTTCCAGCTAATAAAGTGGGCTGATGGATCGTGTCTTTAAAGCATTAGCATAGTGAATGTCTTTTTCACATTTTTGCTATTCTGTCTGGAAAAACCTGTAAAGTCAATAAGGAATGTACTGCAATAATTGTCCAGAATTTACACTGAAATTTTCTGATTGCTCTGGCATGCGCCAGCTGCCTGGAAACTTGGCTGATTCTCATGTGGTAAGTCCTAGTCCTGCAGCTGGCTTTGAGACAATGCTTTGTTCTGCTCGTGGATGCTTGACATAAGCCTCTTCTTCCAGCTACCCAGTGACAGGTGAAGTTCAGTGTAGTGAATTGTGCTCTCCGGAACTCTTATCTTGCTCTGGAAGTAGGAGCTCTTTGCTACTTTCATAACCTCCAACTACTATTAATTTGGTGATTGGGAGGGGCCAGGCCTACATTCTGCAGAGCAACTAAATTTGCTAGTTTTGGTCAAGTTGTTCTGATTGTTTTGATAAAAATGCCTTATTAGAATATTTTAAAATATCTGTTCTATGAATGCATTTTGCTTATTTACTATAGCTGGACTGTGAACAGCAAATATACCTTCAGCCCTTGAAGGACTGAAGAAAAGTTTTAAACAGTGCTTTGAGATCCCAACAGAAACTGGTTGTACTAAGTTTAGGCCTCTTGTATGCTGATGTTTTGAAATTATTAAAACTTGTTCCACAAAGAGCAAATCTGGCATTTTGGTCTAAACACAGCTTAGTTTTGAAGCATTGCAGACTGTTGATGATGCAATGAAACCCTCAAGTACAAACACTTGAGAAGGAGTAAATATGGCAAAAGATATGGGCAAATTGCCAGATTATACACATGCGTGAGAAGGAACACTCTCAATAAATGAGTATAATATTCAGCAAAAGAAATCCTATGGGAATTTGAAAAATCGAGTGGGATTTTTCTTGGTGAATATTGTACTTATTTACTGAGATTATTCCAAATGATGAGAGGGGATTTTTTTATCTGCGATACTCAAAGCACATCAAATAGTCTCCAGTTGTGGTGGATTTTATTCTATATATGCCCTCCTACAAAAAAACAGTCCAGAAGAAGAAGTTCTCATGACTTGCTCTTTTATAAACCAAATTAAAGCATGTATTTTCCCTTCTTGCAGTCTAGCAATAATTAACTACTCATTTTCTCTGTACTATGTACACTCCTACTGACCTTCATGTTAACATGCAGACACAGCAGTAAATGAAAAGCTGTATTGGCTTTTTCTGTTGTGCCACACAACCCAAAAAGTATGTTTGCTAGTGGAAGGAAATTATTCTCCAGCTTCTGAGAAAGTGCTGTGGAATATACACTGTTTCTAGGTGGACAGTGTGCAACAGGTGAGAGCAAAACACAAAGTTCAGGTCAAAGCTTAGCACCCTGTGATCCGAGGTCTCTTTCTCCATAGTGCAGACTGTGTGGGCCTTGCAAGAAAAATGGTGCAGTGTTTAAGACACTGTCTTGGAAAATAGGACTGTTGTAGTCAGTTCCATATTCCACCACGCTTTTGTCTGGCAGCAGGTAAGTAATTCAGCCTTTGAGCTTCAGTTCCATCTGTAAAATAGCCATAAGTAGTGTCCCCCTTCTTTGCAATTGAAGGTAAATACAGGAGTGTGGGGTTTTTCGATGCTCTAGAAAACTTTTTTTTCTTGTGTGAGAAGTTTTCCTCAAGGTTAGGAAAAATTGGTCTGAATTTGTGTGAGAATCGGGTATTTTGGTTCCAAGAATTTAAAATGTTTTGAAGAATCTTTTCCAAAAGAAAATAACAATGAAATTTCCCAGATCTTTTTACTGCTGAAATACTATGTTCTGATAATGGAAATTTTATAGTTTGGGAGGCAAACAGAAAACTCATCTGGTTTTCACAATACAAACATTTTTTTGAAGATCTGCAAATTTGAGTAAGTTGAAATTCAACCCAACGTGAATGTTTTGTACAGCGGTACAAAAAAGCAGAAAACTGATCAACTTTTGTTGATGGCCCAGGTGCCTCAGCAATTTTGTGAGACTCAGCAATTTTCAATATTTTGAGTTGCTATTTCCCTTATTTTCTGTAACAATGGGTCCTCCCTTCTGACCTTGGCATGCTAAAAAAGTAACCGAAAGCCTTCTAAGAGAGCTACAGGCACCGAGCAGAGGTGGCTGGGGTACAGTGAAAGGAGGCAAGATAGAATTTGAGATACTGCTGGGAGGAGTGTTGCTCCTGTAGCCCTGGAGGAACACTTGGAAGTGGAGTGCTGGATATGAAGAGGAGACAGCATACTGGTCAGTTGAATGGGAGCATGAGGGACATAGGACATAAATCCATTGGAATACAGCCTTTCTAGGCTTTGCAGCTCGCAGAACAAATTGGGATACCTCTTGACCTCTTTTCTGTTTCCTCCCCAGCAGATTGGAAGCAAATCTTTCTAAAGAAAGTACCGAGGCAAGACAAAGGTTATCATGAGAAGAGAGCATCTAAGGAGGAATTACATAGCTATCCTTTGCTCTAGCCTACCTTAAGAGACCAAACATCACAGAATAATTTGTGCTGGAAAGGACCTCATGGTGAAAAGTGTCTTTCAGTGTCACAGGGAAAGGTGCCTCCTATCAGCTTCTTCCCATAATTCAGAAAGGTGAGTATCAGCGATGCCAGTCAAGGGGAGGAAGGTGTTCCCATTGCTTCAGAAATTCCTGTAGGAGGAGTTCTCAGCGACCCACAAATGGATGGCTCAGGCACAGTGTAGGAATGTATTCTTCCACTCCGAATGAAGAGAAACCACTATGGATATTAACCAGAAGTATTTACTCCCTTACTGTGGCAGGCCAGCTCTAGATCCATAACTACTCACATCTACAGATACGAAGAAGGTTCATACAAGAACTGTAATTTGTGCCACTTCTGGCTGAACAACATCATTAGGAGTCCTCTGAAGCCTGGAAAGCAGCTAATCTTAGAATCTTCACTGTCTGCTTCTGTCTTCCTCTGGTTCTTGGAGTAATCCTGTGGGTGGCTAACATGGGCTTGCTGGATGTTCCATATAACAAAGAATTTCTTATAGTTCAATCCAAAATACCATGTCCCACATAAGAACCTTTGGGGCATTTCTACTCCTTGCATTTTCTGCACGTTTTTAACATGGGTTGTGTGATTTTGTGGCCTCTGCTGCCTGCCTGTCTACCTCTCTGTGCTTTTGGATCAAAGCAACAATGCCAGCAACACCACTAAATGAAGGAGCCTGTAAGGAACTGTGAGGATCTGAGAGATACATTCCCTTACATAAAGTCTGGCAATCCCACCAATATGTCTCAGAATTCCTCCTGGTTGCTTTCAGCAGACAAGCTTTTGGTTCATTGCAAAAACTTGTTATTCCTTATTGCACTTAGCAGTTAAATTTTGTCCCATAGCTACCATTCCAGCTATTCTTTTGCTCTGACATTGCCTCTCAAGTTGTTTAATCAGAAAAGTTCATTAGTATACTTTGATTTTTGTGCCAAACAATTATGTTAAATTTATCCTGGGACAGTCTTTTGAGGAGTGCCACCAGTAAAATCCATCTAAGCCAAAGACTTCCCATTTGTCATTTCCGCTTTTAGCTACTTTCATGCTTGGCTTACAGTTCTTGCAGCTACTAATTGTTTCCCATGTGATGTCATTCCAAATGCTTTGCTAATGTCCAAAGGGAATATATCCCCTGAATTTCTGTCAGGTTGACAAGCTGGTTACCTGATTAAGTAGTACAATTAATACTCCGACATATTCTGCTTTGGGACTTTCACTGTCCCCACTTTTCTTTATGTCACAGTTTGCTATGATTCTTGTATGCTTTTCTGGAAAGTAGAACAGGTAGACAGATGTTTTCCAAAGAAGTACCTGGGCATTCTGTCTGGATGCATCATGACGCACATAAAATTAATCATTCCTGTTAGAAGTACCTAAATATCGGAGAGTGACCTGCCTCTTCAGTCCAGGCAGGAAGGAGAGATGTTTGCTGCTATCAGTTTATTTCAAAAGCTCAGAAGTTTATAATCATCCTGTCTTTTGTTGCTCATTATTGACTCATAAGAACCAGGCTTGGCTAATAGAAAGTTGCCGTTAACAGTACAAGAACACAAAGATGGATTTATTTAGTCAGAAAAACCATCACTCATCAGATTTGGAGAAGAAGAAAGGCAGTGAGCAAGCCCAGTTGACAAAACGTGATAAGGTGAATCATCACATCTGCATTCATTAGAAAAATTATTTAGGGGGTGCAAAAGCGTTCACACCCAGTTCTGGTTTCCACAGGTCATTGGGTGCCTATTGCTTAGAAAGGCTCCTGACAAGGCAGGCATGACAACCAGCTAATGACTACTTTGAAGAACATAAGAAGTTTCCCTTTGCTTCAATCCTTTGGAATTACAGAAGAGATACAAATAAAGGTAAAAATACAATTTTTCAATTATGTCACCAGTTTTAGTTGAATGATGCTGATGGCACTTTGTGATTCATTTGTATGCTGTCACATCCTTTGGGAACTACTTGGATTATGATCTGTATGCCCTGTTGGATCCTAGACTCTCTAAAGATGTCTTACTTTGTCCCATTTCATGCCCTATTTACCGTCAGTCACTTTGCCCACCCTTTTTCAGGAATCTTCCTATGATGGCATGGTCTAGCTAAAGTTCTGATCATCTCTAAGTCTCAGAAGAGCAAAAGGTATTTTGTTCCTGTTATTTTCTGTCTTCCAAGATAAAATAAGTTTGCATGCAACTCTGTTGAAACTACCATGAATCTTCACAACCAGGTTCTAATTCTAGCCCTAAATCTATCTAAAGTTTCGCATCTTCTAGATTATTTTTCCTACCTATGTTTGCAGGCAGACAGTTCCAGTACCAGAAGTGTCCATGTTAAGTGTTCTGCTGGTAGTACAGAAATGTATACCACAAAACCAGTTTCATTCCAAAGAGACATTTAGAACTGCCTTGCTTAGAACCATGGTTCTTGGGGCAGATATCTACAACAGAGAGGAGCCTTCAACCACTTAATTCTTTAAGGATTCAACAATTTTGTCTCTTCTGCAATTTTTGAGATTGAGGAAATCAAGGAAAAAATTATAGTTCCTATTTACAGTATAGCAATCTTCTTCACTCTGTCCTGAAAGAGATCCTAAGAAAGGCTTTCAGATCCCAACTATCTGAAAATAACTTCTGACATTTTCAACACTGTGTTCTGGGTGAATAGCCTCCTTTGTGTATGAAAAGCTTATGAAACTGTATACCTCTGCTGTATACAAGGGGTACGATAATATTTATGTCTGCTTTGCAAATTTTACCTGGATAGACAGAGGACTTGTACTCTCTGTTTTCTAGTATTAGTTAATGTATTGACTATCCTGTTACCATTAAACTTCTCTTCCTGAAACACAGCAGGGGACAGCCCTTAAAATGATCTGCATATTCTATGTGTGTATTCTCTATGGAGAGCTTCTTATGAATATTTCTGTGTTGAATGCCAGCTGTTATGTTAAAAGTCTTCCTCATCATTCTAATAGCTTTACCATCTTGTATCATTGTGGAAAACATCACAGTGATACTTCATATAAAATAAGGAATATACACATTTGTATTTGCAGATTCTGAGCATCTGGGGAAATACTATGTTTAGTACAATGTTGTTCTATATAATTGCTGTTGTAGGAAGTGACAGGGAGTTTCTGAAGAGGAATTATGCACAGGAAAGGATATCCTTGCCTCAAACAAAGGGAAAGCATAATCCCACAAGTCTGCTCTGAATGTTAGGCATCTGTCCAGTGGTTTTCCACTGTGTTTGCATTTCATTGATCACAAGGGCCATCAAGAGTCTTTGCCAGGATTATGTTAATTGTAATTGAACCTCCAATCTCACATCTGAGGTCTTTCCATTGCTTCTTCACAGATGTGCTGTCTCAAAAGCAGTGGTATCAGGAAATCACAAACTATATACTGTAAATGACACTTGGAGGTCATCTAATCCAATTCCCTGCTCAAAGCAGGGTAACTTCGGAGTCAGGTCAAGGTCCTAAGGATTATATGGTGTGAGGGTGTCTCAGGATTATGTGCTGTCCTGTAGCTAGTTCCTCAGTCTTAGACAAATTAGTACACAAGATCATCACCTCTGAGAGCACTGCAGAATCAGTACCTACTTGTCTGAAGTGTAGGTGGTAGTATCATCATGCGTGTTCGTGCAAAGCTCATTTGATTTTACCACGCACTATGGTATTGATATCTCTGGACTTTACATGCCTGCCCTAGAGAAAAAAAATCCTTTCAGGGATTCAAGGGTTCACCTTTGTCCCTTTGCTGTGCATGAGTGCTAGAATAAATCTCTACTCTCTCTTGAGGGCATCGACACTGGGATCTACATGCCAGTGACTGGATTCATCTATCTTGCCAGGAGGCTCTATTCAGCCTGCAGTATTATTAAGGAAGGGGAAGATCATGGTGAAGTCTCAGTCTTTATCTGAGCAGGGCCTGTTCAATGAACACTCTCATTCTCTAGAGTTTTACTGAGTCCCTTCTGGTCCTGTGGCTCACATACATGAACACACAGATGCAGGGATGGCGTCAGTAATATGAATCCAACGGCAAGGAGTTGAGAAGGGTCCTTGCATGGAGTTCCACAGACAGCAGTTTATTGCTACTACTCCTGAAGGGTTCCAGAGGCAATGACCCCGAACACGTGACAGATCTATCTTAAATACAGGGGTGTGGCTAACACCAAGAGCCAACCAGTGAAATAAGAACTGGGGTACATTGCCATAACCGAACAGGCATCCTGGGAGAGGCTCCTTTCCCTCACCATAACCGATAAGTCTCTGGCAGCAAAGACCCTCTTACAAGAGCTCTCTCTGTCTCCTGTACCACTGGCTAATCAGCCACCACACTAGAGAGCTCTATTTGCTTTTCCCACCATAGATGAAGGAGTGGTCTTCTAGTGAGAGTATGGATGGGACAGGCTTTTGAAGAGATGTTTGAAGAGGGGAAGTGAGGAGCTATTTCTGGGTGAACTGGTCAGCCCATACTCCCTTTTGAAGCCTCACTGACAGAAGGGCTTTAGCAGCGGGAAGGCAACCATGCAGTGGGGCATGAGTGGTAGTCACATCTCTCTCCACCCAGCAAAACAAGAGCCACAGTCATGTTTGTGCAAACTCACCAGCAAAGGAATGGGGACTGCTCAGCCCAGCCCACCCCAGTCCACAGCAAGGAGAGAATCATCCCTCCAGTATGCCTCAAGCAGTCCACACCATCTATTGGTCCTCAGCCTAGTCAGTATTTCTATTTCTCTAAAGGAGGGCTGCTAGCATTTGGAAAGTCACTACACACAAGGTCTTTCCAAACACTCCTCTTATTTCCCTTGGGCCAGAAGTCATTTTAGATGTGCCAGCTGGGACTCGGCCCCTGGGCTGATTCCAGCACCTATGCCCAGTTTTACGTCAAAGGGAGCTGGCTGATCCTGTGGGACATGACAGTGTGCCCTGATGCAGGTGGTGCTTCGAAAGGCGCTGCCGGACTTCTGCAAGGAGGTTGAAAGCAACAGTGTCAGAGCTGAGTTGTGACAAAGCAGTGATTTCCAGTTCCTTCTGATGTTTGTTTCCTGGTGAGTGAGTGGCATGTTTAAGAGTTTTTTTAATGCTTGTGGTAGTAGCCAGAAGTGATATACTATTTTTCCTATTTCTTTTATGTTGAATTTTAGTATGTCTGCGGCTAACGATATAGTTACCCCTGCACTCCAGAAGAACCCCCAAAGCAGGGACTAGTCAGCTGGATAATTGCCTACTTTTAAGTGTCTAGATGTAGAGTGAAACTTCTCATTTAGCATTTTTTTGTGCTGCTTATTTTCCAGTGAAACAAATTTTCTTTTGATATAAAATATGTGGCTCAGTCTCTAGAGAACCCTGTCTTTGTATCCTTCTTGTGCATTTTTCTTATTACTAAACAAAAAAAATGAAACAAAACTCCCAAAACAAAGCAGTAACCTAAGTTCACAGCTGAAGAATACAGACTTTCTTCCCAGGAAAAAGTTAAAAGGGAAGACAAATCATGTTTAGTTCTGTTATGTAACCAAGAAAATTATTTCAGAGAAGAGTGCTGTGTTTTCCCCCCTCAAAGGTACTGTATGTAACTAACATAATTAATTGTAGAATTATTCAAACCAGGAACAAGGATGTTTCATTCACCTTGTTTTACAAAAAGGATAAAAAAGGGTCCTCAATCTGTCAAGTGCAATGCAAATAACAATTGAGGATTGTTTCTCAACACTGATAAAGGGGCAGAGATTGGGAAGTCGTGGGATAAGGATTGTCTCATGTACATTGATGGCAACAGTAAAAGAAAGATGGTTTATTTGCAGTCGTGGTCGTAGCTTTAGAGCCTGGTTTATATTCAAAGCTGTCACCAAACCTTTGCTTTTGCTAGTTTTGGGATTATTTATCAGCTTGGATTGACATAATAAAATTTGGGCCCATGATGTAAGTCAGATGTCTAAATCTGGTTTGCAGAGGGAACAGAGTGGGTTTTCCTAGCCTAATAAGCCAGAACTTGGTCTGTCGAAGGTGTCTGCCATGAGGGACTAGAGAATTAATGACTAGAGAATTAATGAAATCTTACTCATGTCTGTGGAGGCTGCTTTTGAGAGCAGTACTACTCCGTGGCTATTAAAAATGGGCCAGCATTCTCTCAGTGTCTTCCTTCAGCAGGGTTGCCTCTTTCACAGCTGTCTGTTATGGCTCCTTTTCTTGCAGCTTCCACATGACCGGCTGCTCTCAGGGCTCCTCTCAGCACAACAGGGTTGAAGCTCGGGGAGCTAAATGTTGTGCATCCTCTCAGGAGAGAGGAGCCCTGAGCTGTTGGGAGTTATATTTCTCTGGGTGTGTCTTCATGCATGGAGAGTTGAGCATGAATTCACAAGCCCAGGCAGAGTTGGCACCTCTATTCTCAGGTGTAAATACTGGCCTTTCTCCCATTACCCAGTGTTTTATAGGCTGAAGAACTGAAGCACTCTTAAGCTGTGCTACTTGTCCCACGCAGATGAGGAATTACTGAGGAAGTCAGATGAACTTAGATACAGGACTCCCAAAACACCTGCTCTTGAGGAAACCGACTTGCACTGCAAGCAGTTCTGGGCACTGCCTGTAGTCCCCATTTCTGCGCACTGTCCCAAGTGACACCTTAGCTGTCAGCTGTTTGCTTCCCCTGACGTCTAATGCAAGTATGCCAAGTGCCTGCGGGGGATCTCTCAGCACGCTCGTGATGCTCAGAGAACTCGGAGAGCTCAGGACCTGCCTTCAGTGGGCTTTCCTTGCAGACTCTTCTGGATATTGACAGTATTTCTTTTACCTCAGTCCCTAGATGACTGAGGTGTTAGATGTTACATGCTTCAGCTGAAAAATCTCTTGGCCATTTTTGTGACCTCTAGGGATGTCATCTAGAAATACTGGATCCCAGCTTACAATGTAATTGTGAGGCTGTGCAAGCATTTGTACCAAGGCACTGTTGTCCATTGGTTTTTACATGATAGCGTTTCTGAAACTCTGAATCCAGCGATTTCTGAAACATTTGACCATCCCCTTAAGGCAAATAACTCATCCTAAAATACACTTCTGGGAGGAGGCTAAGCAAAGCTTTTGTAATGATCTTCAGAGTAGTGCATGTACCTTATGAAATTTCATGTACAACCCATCACTTGGTTTACCAGCAGGTCTAGATCTACTACTGCCAGTGATTTCTTTCTTGTCTGCTATAGAAATGATATATTTAAATATAGTTATCAGCTGAGTTGAATGAGCCTCAGTGGGGATGGTGTTCCTTCTCCTCCTTAACAGTCTATTCCCTGATGTGGCCAGTTTATTCTCACAGAATTTCCTGGGTAACTAGGGTCATAGCTCCTCAAAACAGAAGGTTGCACCTGTACTTGCTGAAGACAATGTTGAGGTCTGCTTGCTGAAGAAGATGGTTCATCATTCTCTATTGTGATGTGACAATAACTCCTCTCTGAACTCTCATGCCTGGGCCTAGATAGACATGCTGATAGTCCTGTTTCTGCTTAGACTCGACAAGATGCAGAAGTCTTTTGAGCAGGAGGTTTGTGTGCCTTGCAGGAAATATAGTTGCATACTGAGTATCTGCCTAAGCAGACTGTCAGAGGCTTGCTGGGGTCACATGGAGAGAGGATGGCTGTGTGTAAGATCTCATGGTGAGTCAGATGGCAGGTATATTGGGTTACCTGGTAAGAAGCTTGCGTCCAGGGTATCTGATGGTCTTTCCCTTGGCTGCAGCTTTTCTCTAGGCACATCTGATTGAACCTGCGACCAGCATGGGAGGTCATGGAGCAGAGGGATGCTACAGTACTAGTGCAGGCACTGCCCTTGAACAACGTGATGAGAATGAGGCATGTGCTAAAAGAGAGAAATCCAGCAAGTCTTCCTCCTGGGGTAGTGTGAAAGGTCTCATCGAGTTAACCCAAACTTTGTGTTTTCCCTTTAGACATCAGCCTGTTCCTCAAAGGCATAGACCCACTTCAGAAGGATGGATGCACTGCATGCAGAGAAGAAAAATATAAGGTCAACAGGCCTTTAGGGAACCTAACTTGCTATCTGACTATTTATTAAACAAATACTTATTTACAAAATCCCTAAGATGGCATGGTAACCTTGTGTTGACCTTACTGAGCTGCAGTATATATTGCTCCTTTGTGACAAGGGTTTTGCAAGCTGCTATCTTATAGCATTAATTTACCTTGGCCCACTTCAGAACAAAAGAAGGCCTATTTATTTAATTTTTCAAGGTTAACAAGCTAGTGTTACTGAACAGACTGCCCAAGTACTTCCTTTGAAAATAATACATTTTTCTCTTTATTTGTAATTTCTGTTTCTGCTGTGCTAAATAATTGGCCTCAGACTCCAGTTCGGTAGAGCACTCATGTGCTTACTACCCTCAGTAGCACTTCCGCATCTGTTTAAATTTAGAATTGATAACCCGAGAATTGACTGAATTGTGGCCTCGGTGGTAAAGCTTTTAATTGCAGTGTAAATCCAGTCTTCCCAATGACCAGTAGATGGGGCAAGTAGGCCTCCTTATAGTTATGGTCACGGTTTTTTGGGGGTTTTTTTGACTGCAAGGTTAAAATGTAGCTGTCTTTGGCTCTTAGTTCAACAGTCTAGTTTGAAGGCTCTTTACCTTTGTACTGTAAGGGTAAATTACGAACTTTGACGTAACTGCACTATTTTCTTTACAAACATGTGTCGTAAACAATCGTTCTGTTCCTTGAAATTCTGAGATTTAAAATTATGTTCCTTTCTTTACACAAGGATGAAAACAAATCTTTTGAAAGTTTTGTTGTGCAAAGATATGGAAATGTGTGTTCCCTCCCCAAAACCAGCCAATAGTTAGGTGTTTACAACACTCATGGGGATGCAAAGGATCCAACTTTCAGTCCCTGATAGTCTTCCATGTGCCTGTAGAGTGTGCCAATGACAAGATCACCTTACTTGCCCTTGGGTGATCTTCTCCAATTCTCTCCTGCAAAAGCTGTTGTCACTTTTCTACATTTATTGATACCCCAGACTTGTACAGACTGCATCAGTGGCCATGGTTGTTAGCCACATTTGCTCTCTGCCTACACCTCTTGCTTCCTGTTAACACTTCATGTGATGTACTTATCTAAAGAAAGCATGATCCTCAAGTCAGTTACTGAATACTGCCTGCTAAAAGGAGTAAGAGCTTTTTCTTGAACACACAGGTACACATAGGAATATAGACTCCTCAGTTTCCCTTTAGCCACAATAACACTTCTGTATGTTGTTCATCACATCATCTCCTTAAGTGTGCTCTGTCCCCACTTCTTGGAGCTCAGCTTGGTAGTGTGAGTCCTGGAGCAGGCTGCATTCTTACAGGCAGTGTGGTGCAGGTGCAAGAACTGTTTTCTGCCATACACCAAGGCAAACAACTCCTCAGGTGCAGAGCCCAGGGATGATGGGGAGCTTCTGCTTGTCACACAGACCAGATATGGTTTGTCTAGTTGAGTGTATCTTGCCCTTGTGGAAGCAGCTTCCACTGTTCAGCCTTGAATAAAAGGTAGCGATATTTCTATTCTGTTTTATTTTAAACTAGGGCAAGCTTCCTGAGATAGTTGGGTGGGGGGGTGAAGAAACCTGTATCTGTACTAAACTGGCCAGGCAAATACAGCATGTTAATGTGAAAGAAAACAGCTTGGCTAAAGATAAAAAAAGCAAACAAACAATCATCAACCCTCCAGCTCTGAAATGGAAGAATAGATGTGAACCTACCTTCTCAGATATATATGGAGAGCCTCAGCTGCTGGGCTTTAGTTTAGTAGAGGGGCCTGTGTGTGTGCCACCATCTGTCATTATCTTTTTGTGATATCCAAAACTTCTCTGAGTGGGAGGGAGCACAGAGGAATTCCTGGCTGGATTGGCATGACTTTCTGCTCTTTCTTGAAGCTCTTACGTGGTTCAAACTAAGATGGGTAATACTGAGTGCAGAGGGGAGTACAAGGCTTAAGCTGGTGTAAACTGAGAGCAGCTCTTTTGCAGACAATGAAAGTAACCAGACTCTACAGACATCTAAACCAGTACGAGTCTGGCTCACCTTCTCCAAAAGTACATTATACAGAATCTAGGCATTACCTTAACCTAGTCCATATTTTGAAGGAGCAATGTGTTGTCTATTTCAAAGGTTGCTACAGCTTCTCTCTCTTTTGCAGCTTCATGATGCCCTCAGACCTCATCTCTAACACTGCCTCCTATGTGGTGAGCAGCATGATTCAGACTGGACTTCTTGCAGCCAGATTCCTACAGTCCTGCTTTCTTTACTTTCCATTCAGTCCACTGAGAGTCCTACAGCAAAAATTCCTTGGCTCCTACCATATCTACCTTTGCCTTTGAATATTTTTATTGGCTTACTGTGTTTTGAATGAAATGTAATTTCCTTAGTGCTTTTCCAGCCAGTGTTTGCATTTTGTTCATTGTGTACATCTTGACTGTCCAGCACACTTTGACTTCACCCCCATCCTTGTGGTCTTCCTCTATTTATAATTTTCTTCATATCCTTCCCTGTTCCTAAAGACATGTTCTCCTCATAAGACAAGCATGTTATGAACTCTCAAAGCCTCTGCTTCCACCCTACTTTGGGCCTTCCCTGAAGAGCTGGCCATTTTTCTCTAAATTTTCTGTTTTGTGATATGGAAAGAACTGCTTTAAAATAAATATTGCTCCTGGGGTAGGTATAAAATATGGCTCAGACTGCACAGGCTCCTCAGGAACATGGGTTTTGACACAAATACCTCATGAGGCAGCTGGAAACACCTACAGCATGTGGTGTTTTAGAGTAAACCAACTGTTCAGTGACATGCTGGCCTCTGAGGAAAGCTATGCATGCTGTTAGCCAGAGGTATCTCAGGAGGACTGAGAGTCCGTCTGCTATTTGGCTCCTTGCAGACAGCAGCTGTTCCACAAGAAGGTGAAACACGCAATAAATGACTGCATTTACTTGAAGCAAATCAGAGCTCAAGCAAAGGCAGTGGTCCAGCCAAGCATGTTTACTGCTCTGGGAATGCTTTTGTGCTGATGCAGCATCTTTCACCCAAAATCTCTGAACATTTTGAAAACGTTAAGAAAGATAGGCTAATGCCTGTGTTTGCAGATGCATTTGAGCCAGGTTTTGGATGCTGCCATCCATATAGCCTACACTGAGTTTGGTACTGCTGTGGCTGCTTGGCCAACCATTTCCTTAACTGCATAGATGGTTTCTGTTGCTGGTGCCAAGCTCATGCGGATGCAGTTATATTGGTAACAGGACCTGAGCAGGCCACTGCATGGCTAGCTCAGGTAGGTACACATGAGCTGTGGTCACTTGAGTATAAAAATACATTTGTCCTATTTTTAGGAGGCAAGAAGATCTGTGACCTGGAATGAAGACAAAAGATCAGTCCCAAAGATACATTTCTCTTTTCTACTGCTTCTTTTGAGGGGAGAGAAATGAGAAAAGTGAAATATTGTGTAGATTGTCACTAGTGAGAATAGGTTCAGGCTAGGTTGTACCATGTCCGACTGCTGAGTGAATGTTCAGGTAATGTCTAATACAGGGAAATCCAGTGACCCAGAAGAGAGAGCAGTAGTCTCTTCATGTGCATCTGTATTTTCCTCATGGACCGGCTCATAGATGCTTCTTTTGAGATGCAGAGGTCACTTGTTAGTCTGCAGTGGTATACAGAAAGGGGCTGTATCTTCAGCCAACAAGAGGGTGTTAATGCAAGGATTTCATATTGTTTTTCTAGAAAAGAACGTGCTGCCAAATAAATATCACCTGGTTCTTAGTGTGTGCCAGGGGTTTGGCAATGAGTTAAGAGCCAGAAGGGCTGCACTGCCCTGAACAGTTTCCAGCAGAGCCCTGGAGGCTGATAGCTCCAGAATGATTGGAGGATGGCTCTTCCTTGCCAAACTATCCCCAGACAACTGGGGTGGGTGGCTCTTCCCCGATGGTCTGGTGGTCCTCTACTCATTTTTCCTCAACATACAAAAGGGGGAAATCTCTGAAAATTCATGTAATAGACAACCAGTTCCTTCCAACTTGCACACAGAAACTCTCACTTGTTCCCTTCTCCTTTGCTCAGCTCACTCCTGGTGGTTGTCTGCGGACATTTTCCCCAGATGACCTTGCTAGAACCACAGTGAAACAGAAGGCACTACCCGTGTTCTACTCTGAGTCCCTTAACTACAAAATGTCTTCAGTCTGTGGAGAGGGTTTTTTCCTCTCTCTTTCATTCTCTCTGCTCCTTGGCTACCCACAGTGACAGTTGTATCTGTTTGATTTGAGGGAAGCTTTGCATGTGCTATGAGTGGCTCCTTCTGCTAACAATTTGTTCTCTGGAGCCTGTTGCTGCACTGTATAAATAAATTTCACTGTTTAGTACTTTCCCATTTTGTTCCCCTGCTGCTGGCAGTGAGCTGACCTACCCTGTTTTGTTTTTGAATTTTATCTTTCTTTGCCCTTCTTATATGGGACAAAGTCACAAGATTAAATTAACAAGGATGCATTATTGATGCATACTTTTTTTAGTTGTCCTGTGCTGCACTAAAAGTTCTGCATAAAATGGGAATTAAAATGCAGATTACATTCTGGAATAGTATTTAGTTTGGTCTTAGGACGAGGAAAAAGATTTTATCCCACTTCAAAAAGTCTAATGGTGTGTGCTGAATAGATACAGTCTCCATATAAAAAGCATTTTTCAGTCATCCTGCCACATAAACTCAGTGTTTTTATAAACAGTCTTCATTTGGCCCATTCCATGCATGTATGCTGCTAGAATGACCAGGATGTTTAGCATATCAGACCTTGCTTTGCACTGGTGAATGTAGGTACTGGAAGTTCTCCAGTTGTAGTACTATGCATGCCCCTGCAACCTCCAGCTCAGAATACAGTAAATATTTAGAGTGGCTGAGTCCAATTTGGGTTCTGTGCTGTTTTAACTAGATTGTTCCTGCCTGCTTTAAAGCTGGCTTAGGCATTTATCCACCACACCAGAATCACTGTGGAGTACACGTACCCCTAATTGGGTATGGTGAAGGCCACAGTCATGTTTTCCATGGTTCCAAGCCTGAAGCTTAGAGTGCTTGAGGTTGTTTTTACTGCGTGAATGTGACTGCATGTGGATTTTAATACAGAGAAAAACATACTGTGACCAGCTAATGAAGTCAGTAGAGTGGTTACATTTGCCTACTTTCTCGGAAATTATCATCATTCCTGTCTTCCTTGGGATGAATAAAAGAAATCTATCAATCTAGACAATATTACTTATGTATAATTTTGTATCTTATTATAGTATAAATAGCTTTTGAATAATATAAATCAAGTGGTTTTTGTTTTCCAGTAACAACTTCTAAGTGAAGAAGGACATTTCCATGCACAGGGTAAAAAAGGCAAAGAGAAACTAACCCATTACCATTTGCATTTTACAAACCAGATCTTGAAAAAAAAATACTTGAAGGAGGGGAAATTTGTCACCTTAACATTGCAAATTATGTGAAACCAGTATTTCCTCCTACCACAGCATATGTTTGTGGTGGGTAGGCGGGGGACATGCAGGGAAGAGGTGATGGTATAAAAATACCTTGTAAAAACAAATGTTTGGCTAGGGGAGAGAGTTTGTCACTTCAGCTAGACTGGAGGGGGAAACGAGACAGACAGGGGGTGGATGGGGGTGTGGGGGGAGGAACTTAAGTCACTTTAGCGAGGTAAATAACTTGACAGTGTCTCAGAAATAGCAGTCAACTAATTAGCTGGAAAAGATCAGACATTAAACAAGTAAGTAGCCTAGAAAGTTAAGGAGTAAAAGCTATTTAAATGAAAAATTAAGACCTTAGGAGAGTTAAGCATGTGACAAATATCAAGCAGAGGGGTGACAGGTAGAAACCCCAAGATAAAGTGCACAGTCTTGCTAGCAGCCACTCTTCCTGCACTTTCATGAACTGAGAAGTATGATTTTTCTCATTTATCCTTCTAATAGACATGCTAAGACAAATACAGACCAAGGGCTCTATGTGGTAACATAAATGCAGCTTTGTAATGCATGTCTAGCATGTCTCTCTCCTTCCACATGCCATATGGAACAGTTTGTACACTCCACAGCATCCAGTACCGTGCAAATGTGAGCAGACACCAACATGACCACCCACAGTGGCAGCCAGGGTGGAAAGTGACAGTTTGCCTTGTCATGCTCGTGGGCAGTTTGTATGCTGTGGTGGGAGACTGACATCCCCACATCGTGGGACCTGGAGGATGCAGGAGCCGGCAGGAGGGAGGACCAGGAGGGCCAGCACTCAGTGCCCCTGCGCAGTTCCAGCTGGAAGTAGTAGCTTCTGAGTCTCCTTCCTATGTGCGATAATTATAGTTTATTTGGTTTTAACTGACTTTCCTCAGTGGACAAGCAGGTGCCCAGCCTAAGGAAGAGTGGGTGAATGTGTGAGAAAAAGAGAGAGGTGGGGAGAGAGCAGGCTGGTGAGGTGCCCTTTACATCCGCTAATCTGTTATCCACACATGTCCTGTTTTATGGACAGCTTCAGATGCTGCTTTCCTTTCTACTTCTCATTCCCTGTTGCTTTAATCTGGGGAAAACTGAAAGTTATTTGAATGGACATCTCCATTAAGAGAAGGTGTTTTGCTAAATCAGACAAAACCTGCTCACCTGCTTCCTCCCTTCTTTCACTAGGAAGTATGCCTTTCTCCTGCCTCAGTGATGACTTTTGGGGATAGGTAAATCTCCCCCATGGTGTGGGATCTGCAGGGTATTTTGGCTGAGTAAGCAAGGCTCTGTTGCTGTGTGCAGTGGGGCTGCCCCTCTTGTGAGGGCTTATGCCAACCAACTCTGTGGCGACAGACATGCCGGTGGGGCTTCCGAGTGACAGGCATGGGACTGTTACAAGTGCAGGCCAGGTTTCAAGGGTGGCCTATGCTGTGGGAGCTCCTTGGTTCTCAATTTGCAGTCAAGGACAGAAGAAGATTCAGCTCTCTTCTCCTCCTCTGACCTAAAGCATATTGCCGAGGTCTGTTGCACAGGGTGAAACTTTCCACTGGTAGGTGTGCACACAAATTTGGTTATATCTGGCTATCTTCATATGTTGGTATACAGTCATTTCATACTTACATTCCACTGAAAAACAACGTGTATTTCCCCCTTCAACAAATTTCAAAGAAAATACGCCAACAAAACATTGTTTGGGAAGTTTTGCATACTTCAGTCAGGAAACTGAAACCTAGAATACCTTCTGAGCCCCTGTCTGTGCAGCTGCATTGTTGCTTTGTCCTTCAGGGCTGACTTAGGGTAGCTGTGGGGATTAGTAGTCTCAGTTCCCTGACTTGCATGTATGTAATATTAATGAAATATTTTGGTGGAAATCTAGCTTTTACATTTCAGATTTGTTTCGTTCCACCAGTTGGTGAATTGAAACTGCCATCACAGCAGCTGCCTGAATATCATGTAACACAACATGCCTTGATGCCTTGTCATATTTCAGTGTTTGCTCACAGCACGAACAGTCCCAAGCATTGTGTTGGTTTTTTATGAAGGTCCAGAGTTAGTGAAATAGAGAGGATCTTTTTTCCTTCACTTTCTCTCAAACCCCCAAGTTCTCATGCCTTTCCACCATCCCTCTCACTGATTAGTGATCCACCCTTTACTGTGCAAGTGCTTGGGGGTGCTTGCACCATGATAAGCAATGCAGTACAGAAAGCCTTTGCAGATGCTTCTGCATGTGTCTTCCTGAACATACTGAGGTCTTCCTGCGAGTGGATAGTATAACAGTCAAAGCTAAGAAGTTTACAATTAGTCAAGAACTTTTTCTGCTGGGGATCTTAATACTGAACCCTAAAACTTTTCATGGAAATTTGGTACTTGTGATGCAGCTCTTTGGGGATTTTCTTATAGGTAGAGTGCAATTTCTGATAAAAAAGAGAGAAAGAAAAGTATATTGTAGGGTGTTCAATAACCTGATCATTAGGTGATCACTGAGATGTTCAAGACCAAGTTGTAAGTTCTCTGGATGAATTAGAAGAAATAGAAATATGAATTAATCTCTCCAGTATTGTAGATAAGTGTCTTAAGTGTTGGGCTTTTGAGGAGGATGCATGAATTTCATTTCTGTGGCTTCTTTGTGTGAAAACTCTCAGTCTTCATCCAGTTCTAAAATTCCTCTTTTTCTTTTTTCACTGGGACTAAAAGTTTATGTTTTTGCAAAATGGAAACCTTGTTATCCAGCCAGATAGGATAATAAAACTTGTAGGTGTCTTGTGAACGTGAGGCAAAGAAGAAGAAAATGTGTTAATTTATTGGCTCTGTGTGAGAGGAAAGTCTGGGCTTCATTTAAAAGTCAAATGTAAATACCTTTTTTCTAACTTTGGCTTGTGACAGATCAAGATTTGACATATTTTCATTTTTCCTAGCAAGCTGCTAAGGATTCAGACCAACTTGATGGAAATATACCTTTGACAGATGACAGCAGGATTTCATGAGTGATTTCTATCTCAAGGCGACTGCCCCTTCTCCACAGCCAGCAAGTAGCAATAGCAGTTTAAAAGAAGGATGTCAGAGAGCAGCTTGGTTTTCTCAGTTGTCATCATTATTTGTTTCTCTCCTGGCCAAACCACCAGAAGCAGGTTAAGGATGACACAAACTAGCAACAAATCACAGGGTGGAGGACAGAGCATGTGACAATGCCCTGGCTATGGTGCAAACATTTGAGCTACATTTCGAAAGCCTGGATTTGTGTTCAGCAGAGTTCAGGAGTGAAAAATAAAAGTCTTTGACGATAACAATCAACAACCTCAATTTCATTAGTGTCTACCCTTCAGAGAAGAGGCTGGAGTGGATCCCATCAAGCTGTGATTTGGTTCAGTGCACTGGGGAAGGTTCCTAGAAGCATTACCCCAGCTTCTTTACACTGTGCACTGAAGGGAAAAAAACAACATTTGGCAATTTGTTGTCAATATTTGTATAACTCCTGATGCCACTAAAACTGCATATGTAGGCTTTAAACTAACAAAAACAAAGCCATGGCCAAGCTGGAGAGCTGGATTTGTTTCCATGCACAATTAGGTTTATTTGTTTAGGTCTCATTTTATTTGCTTTCAGATGACTCAGATAGGAGTATTGCAATCCTTTCAAAGTGAAGTAGTGTTCTGTGTATTTTGGGCATTGGGCTTAGCCAAATGTGGAAAGAATTGGCTGCTCAATAGTATTTTCCTATCCAGAGGTTTTTTCAAACTTTTGAGAGGAACTGAAGGAATGTCTGTTCCATGCCAGGCTTTCCCCCCCTTCCCCTTCACAGCATCTCTCCACATTATTGTTAAAGAGCACAGGAATTTTAAAACACTCCTCTGTTGTGCAACTGTGAACAACTGCTCTTATTAATTGCTTTACCATTATGCTGCATATTTAAATTCTCGCTGGTGTCATCCATAACATGCTGCTGTGGGTGTCTTTTAACGCATTTCAATAGAATGTATGAATGGTGCCCTGCTCAGAATCTCCCATCCTGCTAGGCCAGCTCTGGGTTTGCTGAAAATTATTTCCTGCATACATGAAGGGATATGTACATTTTGGCAAGTAGCCAAGTTTTCTGTTGGGAATTAGTCACTAAGGGCAGATTATTTTCCAGTGGACATGCTGGCACGCTATCAGTGTTAAGAGAATTGTCTTAAATCTCAGTACTAGTTGTTGCTTTTATCCCTCAGCACCCAAAAAACAAAAGAAAACAAAAATGCAGGGGGGTTTTTGTCTCTTCTGTCATGTTTGTGTAGGAAGTAATGGCTTTTAATCAGTGCTTTAGGCACCACTGTATTTTGGGGGGACTTTTTTCCTTTGTTTTCTTCTGATAATTTTGCTTCTGGAAATACCGCCTCGGATGATATTTAAAATGTAGACAATAGGAATAGATCTGCATTTATTTCTATTTCTATGAAACATAAAGGTTAAAGGATTTCCTGCACTCACCAGAAGTATGCATTTGATTTATAGCCTTTCTTAATGCTCTTCCCACTCACACTCATAAAAAAAATATAGTAACAAAGGCTAATAGACAATCTATTTTAAAGTTTGCCCTGATAAAACCTAACT
This sequence comes from Struthidea cinerea, assembly GCA_013397865.1. Lineage (NCBI taxonomy): Eukaryota > Metazoa > Chordata > Aves > Passeriformes > Corcoracidae > Struthidea > Struthidea cinerea. The sequence continues at coordinate 2,060,600 of VZTI01003277.1, forward strand.
GGAACTTTATTCAGTCTTAAATGTCAGTTCTAAAATTTGGGATGTTTTTCTAATCCAGAACAATAAACGTGGAAAGTGTCTCTGTGGAATGGAGCTGCGGCTCAGCACGCTGCTGGCCCAGTGCTGCACACACACTTTGGGGGCAGATGGGGTCTGCATATCATGTAGTCCTCCCTGTGCAACAGCCTGCTCTGCGAGACTGCTTGACCCTGGGAGGGACTGAACAACGCTTACAATATGGGATTTGTTGTTTTATTTTGCTTTTTAGAGGGTAGAAACCCAAAATATATCTATGACAAATGACTTCATTGAGGAGGAATGTAAATCTTCAACTACAGTAAAGAAGAAAGAAATTATATAAATTTCCAAGCCTGTGTTAAAAATACAAAAACCAGAAGAAATAATAAAGTGGACAAACTGGATGGTGCCTAGAGATCTGTTCCATATGAGACTTTGTTTCCCTCCCTCTAGCTGTGGAGAACTGAGACTGTCAGGATAGATCCAACCCATTTAGTGGCCTTACTTAACATGGTATCACTTTATAACACCTTCAGGGCATTTCAGCATTGTGCCTGGAAAGCTCTCAGACAACACAGTCCGGCGTGATGGCTGCAGCTCTCCTGCCCTCTCCCTACACACACCATTTTGCTGTGTGCAGTTCAAGTCTAATCCAAGACTGAATGAAAATGTGGATTTCATGGGAAGCTGAGAGAGGAGGCTGGATCGGGACCTGTCAGAGCTTATATTCTATGGGCTTGTGTTAAACATGGAATTTGATTATCAAAGTTTTGATGCAGGAATCAAATTTGTTTGACTTCTATTGACTAGTAAATATACAATTAGTTTTTGTACACTGAAAATGTGTAACCATACCAGATGCATATCCTTTGAGTGCATAGGAAAATATAAAAGTGTATTATAGATCCCTCATCACATAAGAGACTTCCTATATTAAACTGACTTTTACTGTGTTTGGGCTCCCTTAGTTGCCATGTACAATTAAGTGGTAAGACAGAGACCTTTTTTGGCAAATTATATGTACCTTTTGCATTTTTACTTACAACACACTGTGAGCTACAGCTGGGCAGGTTGTGATTTCAGTCCAGGGTGGGTTTACCCCTTCCTTCCTGCAGATATGTAGTTGTGTGTAGGCAGGTACTTGCTGATGCCTGGCTAGTATTCAAGTATTGAGACTTGTGGTCTTACCACCACTTCCTGATGTGCTTTACAGGTAAGCCTGAAAGAGGAAAGAGACTCTGGGGAGGAAAATTAGAAGAAAAGAAGTTAAATATTTAAAGCATAAGCCTTGAAGCTACACGGCAGTCAGGACATGGAAGGAATCACAGAAAGCAGACTGCACTTCCTCTTCCATGTGATGAGGGACCTGAACAGTTTAGGAATAGTAAAAACTTATGGCTGTGCCAAGCACAAGTCAGATAATGCATATGTTAGTCCTACGTTATCCTATCCCTCTCTTCCCTAAGACAGAATGAAGTAAGTGTATCTAAATGCATGCTTCTGTTCGACTTCAGAGTAAAGTAAAATACCTCATCCTGAAATATCTCTGGGGCGTGTAAGTAAATCATAGTCTAGACAAGACATACATGTTTTTCATCTGTTGTGAAGTATTACATCTTAGCTGAGGGTGGGAAGGAGGTGGCTATCAGCCACGAAGGAGTAACCTAAGTCACCTGAACATTAAACATACCCTAATCACTAATGGCAGCACCAAATGCTGGGAAGCAAGAGGGGAAAGAAGGGTGGAGTAAGATGAACCACCAATGAAGCTCTGAGATCTGAGCGTGGTAGAATCTGGGAAGGCTCTGAAGTCTCAGAGGATACTTTGCCTGGTATCCTCCGAAACTGGATTTTTTTCTCCATATCTGAGGCTTGGTACACATAGTCTGATTCAATCTAATGTAAGAGAGGATAAACTGCAGTCTACTTTGATCTACAGGTGCTACTTGTCAAAAGATACTTTTCTCCCCCACTAACGCAGATCAAGCTGTCATTGAAAAATCAGTTATTTTGATAACCCATCTTTTTTGTGATGTTTCACTTTCCACTGATAGTCTTTATTACCTTGTCCTGTTCATTTTAAAGTCAGTCTTCTGTGATTAATAACTTTATTACAGTGATACATGTTTATTTCCTCATTGCTGGATTTCATGAAGTTGTTTCCTGTCTTTGAACTTCATCAAAGTGAAACATACCAGCTATCTTCATTCCAGCAAATTTTTGTATGTTGCTTTTCTTATTGTTACTCACTTCCTTATACCTGCATCTATAGCTGTGTGGTCACTCACCAGCAGATAGGAGCTTCCTCTGTATGTGCTCTCAGCTGTGCCTGTAATTAGCAGGTTGCAAAGCCCAACTCATAAACTTGCAGCTGTGGCTTAACACTTCTCTAAAATGGCCACATAGCTTCCAGTTGGCCCTGAGTGCTGAAACATCTGTCTGCAATGAACCTTATAGTAAACCCTGTGAGTCAGTGTAGTGGCTTCCTAGACAGAGGAGTACTGGTGTGCAGTTAAGTAGCCTATTTATGCCAAGATGGCATGGGCTTGAGTTACAAGACCAGTGGAGCAAAATGTCATGTGGGCAGGTCAAGTGAACGAGATAGTATATGCAGTGCTGAACAGCAAGGCACAAGAGAAGGTAAAACTGCAGGTTGTGAGATCATAGGATTGCAACTTGGGACAAACTTACAGATGTGAATGAGGAGAAAATGGCACTGTGTAGGAGAGAAAATCCTTTTCTAACTCCTCTGAACCTACATGCAAAGCAGAACTGCTGGAGAAGACTCTGATTCATGATATTTGCTGTTTCTTCTCTCCATGACTCTCTACTATCACTCAGAAAAGTGTGCGTAGGGGACTAAACAACTGTGAAGGTACCCACGGTATTACAGAATCTGCCAGCCATGTGGAGAAAAGCCAGTGTGCCAGAGATCAACACAGGTCTGTGGTACAAAACATGCTGGTATGAGTGGGTGAATCTGGGGGATATGAAACTCCATGACAATATTTGACCATGCATGGCCCAGCTCTCGCTTCCGCATGAAAGGAGGAAATCTCTGTGTTTGTACGTCAAGCCAAAAATCCCTTTTTTCACCCTGCTTTCATTCACCCCTTGTTAAGCTTTATGACTAAGAGTCTGTTCTGTCTCCTCTTCTTTGTCTTGTGCTTTGTTTCTTCTTCCTAAGCGTCCCACTGAGGAACCATGCCGAACGTGCACAGTGCTGCCAGAAGCTTTAGTGCTCCTTGGGAGTGGGTGCTGTATCTCTTGCTTGCCTGCTCTGTGCAAATACTGTCTAAGCGCAGTCTTGCACCTGTTTAAATGCCTGTGTGCTTGTTAAGGGCCCGGTTTTCCAGAGGACAGCTTTGTGTTGCTCTTGGGAGTCAGACGTTCTCTCACTACGTTTCAAGGGGACAATCATCCCAAGAAGTGTTATTCCCAAATGGACACTTTGCTGCAGGGTTTCCACTGGGATGACATCTGCTGATCTCATGCAGGGGTGCCAGCTCAGGCACCATGGACCATGACCACTGGAACGGCCATTTCCAGCAAACCATAGTTAACCAGCCCCTCTAAAATATCCAAGAAGTTTCCAGCTAAAAGCAAAAAACTGAGCTGTTTGCAATGAAATGTACCCCTTGCATAGTAATGGTTGCATGTAAGGACATTCACAGAAATAAATGAAAGCCATGCTGGTAGCTGTCGGCGCTTTACAGCAGCTCCAAGAGCTCTTTCTGTTTTCCTCAGCTAAAATGGTGCCAGGATGCTTTTGTTGCCTGACGGGCTGCTGGCAGGAGCCTCCCTTTTGGACAGTGCTGATTGTAGTGCTGCTTACTGCTGCTGAGCCTGGCAGCCAGGCTCTGTCCCACCGCCCCTGCCAGGAGCAGGCGGCCTGGGGGGCACCAGCCCTGGGCACCAGGCACCCTCCCAGGGACAGGCTGAGCCTGGACCAGGACACGGTGCCTGTGGCTGGGCAGGGAGAGCTGGAGACTGGTCCTGCTGCTGGGGCAGGGAGCGATGACCCCAGAGGATAATGAAATGGGGTCCTGGACAGGGTGAAATGTGGGAGCCCTGGCGGGTAGCAGTGCCCTCAGGGTCACTTTGGCTCTGCAGCACCAGCTCCAGCCCGTGCAGGGGCCCCGCTGGCAGCTGCTGTCTGGCTGTGGGCCTGGGGATGGACGCACCTGCCTGCTCCACGCCGAGGTCTCCCCGAGGGCCTTCTCTGGGTCATAAACCTGGAATTTAATCGGATACCGGACTGTAATGCTTCTGCCAGAAGAGGGTGGCTGCTGGAGTCTGGCTGGGTTCCTGGATAGCTAGAGATGCTTCAGGAATGCTGATGTCCCTTGGGTGTAGCCAGACGAAATAGCATCTGGCCAGGCAGCAAACAGAGCCATTTGTTAAAGGTGAGTGCAAACCCTCAGCACCAGCCTGGCCTTCTGGATATATCAAAATGCTTGTGCTTGTTTGAATTAAAGTCTCCCTGCAAACCAGAACGAGTTTGCCCCTCAGCAGAGCACATTGAAATGGAAAACCAAAGAGAATGTCAAGCACTCAGTATCTAAAAAGTCATCTCACAGAGAACTAAACATCTGTAGACAAATAAAAGGATCCCAATGCCACGGTTCGATAAGTAGGACCTGAGAATAACCTGCTGCTTAACAACTGCTAAGGAAAAGATGGCAGGATGGGAAAGGCCTCAATCTGTTTCAGAGGCCTGACTTTTGCCTCTCTACTCACGGCAATATTCTTCATTTATGCAATATTTTCCACCCAAGAAACAATGCTGTTAAAGATGAAATGATACCACTGATGAACTATTTTGTGTTAGCTTTCCAGTCAGAAAAGTGAAAGGGTGATGCATTTGTCATACTGAAATGATGTCACTTTGGGAAGGGAATAATGTTTTTGTACTATGAGATAATTAATGTCTTCTATCCCTGAGGGTTTGATTAAACTATCAAGTACCAAGTGACATCTTTGTCATATGACACTTCTTTGGAAACCATAAGTGCCAGAACAGCATTTCAGTGTATACTTTGGCTAATGTAGAGCCACTGCTCCTCCCCAGGGCTGAATTTTCATGACTCCTGGGCAGCGAGGAATCTTTGGTCTCTTGAAATAGGTTATTTCCTTTTTTGGAGAGAAATAAGAAGACAAAAGCAAGGGATTAATAAATTTTTAGGTAGAATTCCTGCAGCAAGGAATTGTGATCAATATGAAAAAGCAGTAGTACTGAGACCTTGGGCTATATTCCTTGGGAGGAATACTTTGCATTTTGCAATAGGCACAAAGAGAGATACGATTAATATTATTTTTCTGTAGATGTTCTACATACAGTTAACTAATGCTGGCACCAGTAAAGTTATTTGTATTGAAGGCATTACACTGATAAAATGTGAGGAATGCCCATCTGAGACCGAAGAGGTTAGGTAAAGAAAAGGGAGCAAAAAGAAGAAGGACATACAGGTGACAGAAATAAGAAATGACACAAACATGAGACAAAGCAATTGTTATGAAATTAATCTAGGAATTACCCCAACACACTGGAAATCTATGGGCACTGGTGGTCTGGTAGATTACACTGTCTTAGCTGCTACCACTTCATTTTTAAAAGGTAAGATCTGTCCTGATCCTCAAATGTCTTCAGCCATTATGTTCAAGTTCTTGCAAGTGCTGTGCAAGAAAAATTCATGCACACCAGCTCTGACAGAGCAGTGAATACAGCAGGGGAAAAAAATAGTAAGGTAATTAAAACTAAATCTTGAAATCCTGTTGCAATTCCATCATGAGGCTTGACATGAAATAAATTTTCATATCAAAATAAGGGGGGAAATACTTGGTTTTGTATTTTTATTTCTTTCCTCCTTTTAAGAAAGTGTACCGTAAGATTTTATAATGTCCAGTTATGATCACACATAAAGAGCTTATTTCCTGCTCTATAACTTCATGACTGTCAAGGGCACCACAGTCATGATGCTTTGTTGCTCCATAGGTTTCCCAATTGGAAGGAAGTTTGTTGAGTAAGTTAAACAATAGACATGAAAAAAGTAAAGGAAGAAATATCCCCATAACTCCACTAAATTTCTTAAATTCCACAGCAGGATGAAATGAGTAAAAACCCAAATGAAATTCAACTTGAAATCTTTTGTTGGATTCTGTTTTAAAGCTTTCTGTGAAAAGATTCAATAGGTATTTTAATTCAATCCCTAAACTTCTTTTGGATGAACCTCAGTTTTTAAGATCCAGACATTTTACTGGCAGTAATGTTTGGTTGGTGTTAGAAGACTTCAAACTTGGATTCCTCAGATTATTTCATTCACCTATGGCAGCCAAACTGCCAGAGAAATAATTTGGGCATGCAGGACTGAAATGGGAAGATTTTAAAATGTTGCCCCATCATTCAAAAACTGAAGCTCAGGTTATATTTCCTTCTTTTTCACACACAGCAGTAGAAATTGTCTCCAATTTCAGTGATCTTGAATAAAAATTATTTTGCAGTCGCAATGTAGAAAGCAGAGAAAATGTGAAACAAAAGGTGTTGAGTCCAAACACAGTTAACTGACCAAGTTACTACAAAACTCTCCCTAATAATCTCAGGTTTATTTAGCTGTTTTATTAAAGAATTACATAACTTGATGTCTCTTGTTTCATTTCTTCTAAGGATTTGTGTGTTTCTTAGCTTGGAAAGGGCATGAGATTGGAATCTCTCATGGCTTCAAGAAAGGAAGCAGTTTTTTTCTAGGGTAAATTTCCTTGCTTGATAGAAAATACTCGTATATTCTCTCCCTAAGTGAACCTATTTGTGTTGAAAAAGAAACCTATTAACTATTGTGGCTTTGGCTAAAGATATGAACTCATACTAGTACAAGGAAGAAGAGCCATCTTTATTCAGTTGTCCCTGTAATTTATGTCCCTGCCCAAGTCACTTTGTCACTATATTGCATTATTCTCTAGGAACCTGGTTCATAGTCCTTCAAACAGCTTCCTGAAACTGCAATTTGTGGTAGGTCCCAGAAGATTTCAGAAAATCTAACTAAGAACAAAGTCCCACCATTTTCTGGAGGTAGACTGAGGGTAATAATATTTTCCACTAAACAAAGGCTAAACCTTAAGTTTAGTGTTGACAGAAATTGAATTTCTTGCAAGATAGCTGTGATTGAAGCAAGTTTTTATGCAGTACCTGTAGAGATGCAGCAACACATAGGAGGAAGTGATGATGCCACTTTGGTGGCACTGGTGTCATCATTCTAAGAACAGGAAGACCCTTGTGCAGCTAGGCAAGGAAAAATTAAAGCTCACCTGAGGAACAGCTTTTGACTTTCTCTTATGACTGTCATTAGGTAGGGCAGAATTGCTTTGGGGGTTTGAAAGAGTAACTCGGACGTGAGACATCAAAAATAATGAGGAGTTGTTTATGTACTTGTGTGGTGAACTAGTCCTGTTATGGCTGTGGGTGAGTTATCTGACTTTTTGTAAGGAGAGAGAGGTAATTTGGATTTTTTGGAAATTGATTTACTTTTCAGTGTTGAAGAGCTAAGAGATGGCAGTTTCCACCTCTGGATATCTTAGCACCTGGAGGAAGATTGTGACAATATGTGAAGTTTTGTAGGAGTCTTCATGATTATCTCTAGGCAGCCTGTTGGAGATCAATTAAACGTTTTTAATTATCTGAGTTATTAAAATATGAAAGAATTATTTGAAGTAGTAAGATGCCACTTTTGCACTTTGCAGGCTTACCTTAGTAAAGCAGAAGTGAAATGCACATTGCCAAAATTTTTAAGAACTCTGAATTTTTCAGAATCAGCCAGGTATTTGTTCTACACATATGGTAGACCTGAGGTGTGTCTGTGTGTCTGCTTTTGCACTAGTGAAAACATTCCCAGACTTCACAGAGACAATCACGTGGTCTATAATATTCTCAGCAGAGGGCAGACAGTGGGATCTGATGCTGCACAGTCTAGTTGCTACGATCTGTTACTGCTGGCAACTGTGTATGTGGGATTTATAGGTGAATGTCCTTCTCAGAGCTTTGGGAATTCATTCTTCTCATGCTTTTTTAAATAGATGGTCTTACTTTTGCTGAAAAAAATTTATAGCAGTATGGATTCTTATTGTTGGGATACTGAAGAGCACCCAGACTTTTGAAAAGGACACACATATTTCATTAAGTGATGAAGAAGAGAGTGTATGGAGAGCTGGGGTGAAAAGTGAGGCTAAAATTATACCACAGCTGGATTTTTTTTTTTCTGTGAGGCTTCTTGCACCCTATACTGAAACCTTTCCTGCTGGACACTTAAATGGAAGTGTTCTGGCCTAAATGGACCTTGTGTCTAAGTGAGTCTGGCAATTCCCGTATTAAACCATTTCTAGAATATAGAAATAAAGGAGCTGACACTTTATAGAATTCTATTTAACTTGTATCCATTTCTTTCCATAATTATTTAAACATGTGGAATTGAGGATACAGGTATTCACAGAGTTCATAGTTTATTTCATTCTGATTTGTTATTATATTGGAAAGACAAGTTACTGAGTCACTGCTCTAATAATTTCTTCCTTAGCTGCTGATAATTTCTTTATCATGTTAGTTTTGGAAATTTTTATTCTTCACTTTATTCTCACAATAAGGGAATTTTTCTCATGTTCCAAATTTTGGTCTCAGGCCATCTAGTTTCTGTAAAGTGTTGCCTTGCTTGGATTTGTTCCTCAGAATGATAAGTGATGTTGAAGTTCTCCTTGTGGGGCATCTCACCACTGCCCTGGTGTCTCCATATTCTTGGACCACCACACTGGAATATAAGAAATGGTAGAACCATAACTGAAACACTTTTGTGTTGTTAACTGATACATGAAATAATATGCTGAAGAAAGAATTTTGGCTCCTCTTTTAAAGATCTGGGATTCTAGCCAGCCATGCTCCACTACCACTAGAGTTAGGTAGGATCATAAGATATCATAACACCAGATTTTTCAGTTGACTGGATGCAGCTCATGTTGGCTGCATCTCTAAATTGTTTGGTTGAGTCTGTTTTCCTTTATTAGTTATGTTGCAACAACATATACTAAATGTTCATCACAGAGCAACTGGAGGCCCGAACATAGGGTCAGGAAGAACAGATGTGGCTTTGTAGATGCAGGTTAGAAGTTCATTCAAGTGGGAGAGAAAATAGCTGTATGTCTCAATAGGATGTAGGAAAATAGGAAAGGGGCAGCAAGTCATACATGTCTCCAGAAGGCCTTGCATCTACAGGATGCAGCTCTCTCTGAAGGGTGGCTTTTTTGCTATTCTGAATCTCCAAAAGGCACAGAAAGCATTAATCTGAAATATGAAACCAGGACCAAGGTCCTAAGCCACACTTTCTGAAATAGCAGTGTTGTTTCTTTTTCCAGATGAGTAATTACTCTTTGGAGCCAGGGAGGAGGGGCTTGGAATATCACTTGAAATTACTTCCCCCCACACACACCTCCACATGTTTTTAAAGACTTTCCACGCAATGAAGTCACTGCTTAATTCTGAGGAGCACAGAAATGATTAGTAGACAGGGCAGGAGGAGTACCTCTTGAGAACTGCTGAAGGGCTGTTTAAAAGAAAATAGAAGGAAAAGGGGAAAGGTCAGTTTAGATTCCAGGTTGTCAAATCATGGAGACACATTCAAGGTCCATTCCAGCCTTCTGTATCACCAGAATGGCACAAAAATGTCCCATTCACTCTGGCCCAGATACACAGGCTGTTGCACTTCTATTTTTATTCTTAGTATGGTTCATGCTAAAAGTGATAGGAACTATCCAAGTTTCCTAGTGGAAACGTTAAATTTCATTGTATCTTCCACAAAAGTGATCAATATTTAGGACACTCAGCTGAGAAACCCATCTTCATAAGCTTGTGCTTCTGCCTTTCTGTTCTTGACCATCTTCTTTCCACAAGAGTAAAAAAAGTTTTCCTTTTCCTTCAGCTTCTCCCATGTTTATTCTGCTGTTCTTGTTAGCATCACTCTTTCACTTGACTGCCTATATTCCTGTTTTCATTCCTCCTCAGTATCGAGCTTTGTTATTTACGGGATCAGGATCACTGTCTATTACCATGATGTGCAAATGCTATCTCTAAAAATTATCAATGTGCCTAGTAAATTTCATGCTGTTTCTGGTACATTGCCATACTCATTAGAAAACCCAAAGTGCTCAGGGTAGAGTTCTTTGCAGGGCTGAAAATTCATTTGGGTTTTATTTGAGACAAGATCCATGATGCAGAGGAAGGTTTTGATGCATTGATTGCATTGCCCCAGAGGATAAAGCAGCTGCAGAGGCTTGTTGATCAGAATTCATTTTAGTTTCTGGAGTTCAGTCCATCAACTGCTTTAGAACTTAGGACCAAATTTTCAAACCAGCTTCCACAGCTTTTGGTAGGGAATCTTGACACAGGGGTCTGAGTCCATGAGAAAGAGAACAGAGGTAGTGTATTAGTGCTTAAAAGTTGTATTTGTTTTGCTACAGCAAATGGAGCTGCCTGATTTTTGATCTCACCAAGGTATGGGTTGATCTTCTCTAAGTAGTAAGGAACTACCGCAAGTTTTCCAGCTGATCAAAGGAGGGAAGAGATGCTTTCTAGCCATCCACACCTATGAGGGCATCAGTCAGTACCCTGTTTTGCCATATGGCTGTGATAGCTCTTAAAGTTTCAGGAGTATTTTCAGGCCCTTAAAGCATTTTCCCAAGTCTGACCAACACTGACTCAGTCTTGTCGGAGTTCAGCTTGAGCCAGTCAGCCATACTTTATCAAAGAGCTGAATTCCTGTTGGTGTTCTGTCTTTTCAATAATAGTAATAGCTGTAGCCGTTGAGAATGAGTATCCTTGCAATGTTATCAGCTATGCCTCTGCCACCTTGCAGTATCCACCAAAGAAAAAGGGTATGTGTGACCCTGCAGGTGAAGGCCTGGACAGAAGGTACAATTACACACCATTCTGAGCTCTGCTTCAAACAAGACATTGCAGGTACCACAAGCAGGGTCACCTTTTTCTGAATCCAGCATTTTCATGGCTTATTGCACCCCTACTCATGGCTCTATATGGGAGTATCAGGGTTTTTTCTATATTAGTGGTGGCCAGAGTGGCAATAAAGACAGTTTCCATTCTGTGTCCTGATGTGAACCCTAACTGTGAGGCCTCCAGAAAGCTGGCACTTGTATGCTGTTGGCATTTTCTGATTACTGTGCTTTTAATCATTTTGCCCAGAAATGAGATGGCAATTGCAGACATCTTCAGGGATAATGTTTCCTTCCTGAGGAGCGGAAAAACTACTTACTTTTCAAGGAGCTTGATAGGTGAATCTCTCTGACTGAGAGATTCAGTGAGGCACTGACTATTTCCATCTTTGGCAGGCAAACTTCTGCATTGTTACCAATACAAAAAGGCACAAAAGTGACTCATACTTTTATGGCTCTAATTTTTTAGCACTTTTCTTAAGCTTTGCCATTTGGATATGGGATGGGATGAAACAGATAATGGTATCTCTTGAAAGATGAAGCATTTTTTCCCCTATGTGGATTTATTTGATCTTACCAGTCCTGTATCTTGATGATTCTTCACAGGTTCCAGGGCTTCAGTCTAACACTGCAATTAAACTGCCTGGCTTGATGAGCTGTTTTGTGTAGTGAACTACCTATTCTGGTTTTAACTGTGCAACACTTTTTGAAGAGTGATTTCTGTCTGTCTGATTCATTGGTCTTGAGCCATCTCTGAACTATGGTGAATTTCCTATCAGTGTGTGCAGGCTGGAATTTACATGTTGATGATAATTAACATCAGGTAGTTGGGCTGCTGGTTAAGGTATTATTTGTACTGTATTTGTGAGTGAACTTTCCAGCGAGGAGGTTCTTTTCTGAATCAGACCTGTTTGGTGGGAAAACTCCAAAGCACTGAGAAAGCAGTGGTGAAACTTTGGCTTGATAGCATCCAAATCAAACCAGAAAAGTGGCATGTTGGTTTCACTGCCACCAGCCACTCCAAAGCGTTCAGTCCTATGCGTAAGATCTGTAGGGCACATACCTTGTTCAGCCAATGTGCTTTCTCTGTTCGACCACTTTCAGTGAAAACCTTACAGATATTACTTGCCTGTTGGTCTCTGGCCCAGTAGAAGATTCTGGTTTAAAATAGCTATGCAGCCACCCTCTGTTTGTTCATTCTGTGATTTGTTAAAAGAGACAAAGAGTTGTGTAGACTCAAAAATTTTCAGAAATTGTATCCTGGAGAAGGCTGTCTAGTCCTTACTCAACACTCAAGCTCTCTACATATCTAAGACAACTGTTAGTGCAAAAATAAGGAATTAGTTCTTGTGCTTCATATACTACAATTTAGCTTTAGGATTGGAGGAATGGGTTGCTCTGTTTGTTGAGTGGGTTTTTTTGTTTTATTTTGTGTTGTTTTAAATGAGAACTCTGACTCTATTTCTGGAATGTCTGAAACTCATTTCTCTTTGTCGTCATTCATAATCAATTCCAGAGCTATGAAGTATTTTATAAAATGGTAGTTGCAGATTTTTTCCTACATCAGCCACTGGGACTAAAAAATAAATGCACATAATAGGGCCAGAATCTCAAGACATATGTGACACTTTGTTAAGCCTGTGTATATCATCGTTTACAGCCTCAGAAAGTTCTTGTTCTTTTCTCTGATTATATTCTCAACTACTGTTCCATTCAAATGTAGCCAAAGACGTGTCATTCTTTTTCTAATTCCTATGAACAAAGCACATAGCTTTTAGTTTTCATTCTTGGCCTCATTAATAATGATAATGCAATATTACAAAACAAATATAAACAGCGAAGAACCTCTAGGTGATGGTCAAGTTCCACTTGAGGATATACATTTCAGGTGCCCCACGAATTCAGCTTATCTGACAACTAACCAGTTCTTTCATGACTCATTTCAAACTGCTGGAAAAGGTAATAATGAGAAGCATTTCCCAAATGAAGTGAGAAAAATAATGTTTTACCTACCAAAAATCTCCAAACACTTGCTACTCAGTATGCACATGTAGAGGGACATGGCTGTGCACCTGTCTCTAAAATATGTGTGCCTGACAAAGGGATCCAGTGGTATTCTGGGCCAGCAAAGGCTACTTACGACTCTATAGGTGCACTTTTTTGACCATTCCAGAAAAAGTTCAAGACACATTAGTTCTGAAGCCTACAGCCTTTCTTCCTTTTCCTTATTCCATCACCTTTTTGTGTATATAAATACAAAATGCTGTTAAGTACTGCTTCCAGAGACAGCTATTACATTAGTGAAGGAATGCCCAGTACAAACTAGTTTGCTTACTTCCAGTGTGAGCTTATAGTTGTGGGGAGAAGATATAAATGGAAAATGCCATCCTGACTATTATTGTCTATTTTTATTTTGGAATATTTAGATATGAGCCTTTAAACATAATTATTGTGAGGAATGGAGCCAGAGAGTTGTTCCTTCTTATGGCATTAATTCTCATTGTCACTACTGTATATATTATCTTCTAAAACTGGACTTAAGCTGTAGTTTGGACTTGTGGGAGCTGCTTTTTTTGGCTTTGTTATATAACCACACTTACAACTGTGCCAAACAGCCTGCTTGTTTCAATAGGATGATAATTTGTTAAAGCAGGAGGGAGGAGAGAGGGACTGAAGTGCCACGTCTGCTTGGTTTTGCAAATATGGCACCTCATACCCACAAAGCATTTGCAAACATATAGCCAGCACTGTAGGCAGAAGCTGTGTAGCATACTTTAGGAATTACCTCTTTTCAAAGTCTCAGAAATCTTGTGGGCTCAAAATATTCATCAACGTACTGATGTTTAATAAGTTGCCATCTGTCAGCTGAAATGTGGTAAATCCAGTGTGAATGCTTTTAGCCCATGGAAAATGTACGGCAATTTGATGTAGCTTTGCCTTCAGGGAAAGATGGCTAAACTAAGCCATACTACCCTGAGTTTGGCCAAACTAAAAATGTGCAGCCAGGTATTTCCAGGGACGCAGCTGATTTACTAACTTGACCCATGATTGTGAGTCCTTCTGCACCTCCATCTGCAGCCAGATGATACTCAGAAACAGATCTGGAGGGATAGCTAAATTTAGCCATTTTTTAATTTAATTCAACTGCTTTGGCACCAGAAAGTCTTTCAGAATTTGCTCTGGCCAGGATGCATGGAAAGTACGTGCTCTGAAATGTAACACTGATTATTTTATGGATTTCTACACTTCAGTATAGTGAGCATACAGGAGCTAACCCCCCTCTCCCCGCCCCCACCAAAATCTTTCAAGTGATTTTGTGGAGAAAGGTTTCAGAGAAAAACTCAAGAAAAAGGAGTGATGTGCTTGAGTTTTGCTACTTATCACTGACTATTCTTGCAAAATTGCAGGGGGATTTGTGGGTTACAAGTGTAACAACTCATACTACACAGTGTGTTACTAAGTACAGTACTGTCTTGCAGGAAGTAAGGTTTGAATGTCACTCTTGGGCTTTGAATACATTGTAGTGGGAAATGAACAGGAATTACCATTTCATCATGCATCAACTGACAGTTTCCTTTGAAAATTCAACTTCTACTTGACTGCCATATTCTTAAGGCTGGAAGAGACGTTATAATCTCCTTTGCTTCTCCTTCCATGTGACATAGCTTGCAAAATCTACATTTACAGTTCCCAACTGAACCAAGCCTAGAACTCAAGCAGGCTCAACACTGCAAGTTTTTAAATGTCCATTTTTAAGACGAGTCAGCTGGAAACTTCAAACTGCAACACATTCTATCTTTAGAGGAAAATGAATTTGATTTAGATATGAACTTTGTGCCTTGGCCTTGACTCAGTTTTTTCTAAGTAAAATTAGTATCTGGCAAAAATACTCCAACCCCCTTGCTTATTGGGTAATATAGTTCACTGGTCATTTAAAGAAGTGTAAAAAGATATACCTGGGAGACTGCATTCCTTTGGAAGGATGCAGAGTACCTCAAATGCACAATAGCCCTCACTTGGGTAGGAAGTGCAGAAAAAAGCAACTGATTAGAAAAATTCCTGATCAAAATCAAGATGCAAATAATCCTCATCTATTCAATCTGCACTGAAGTAATGACCCATTTGGAAAAAAAAAAAAAAAGTTTGGATTTCACTTCTATTTTTTATTTAATGACTAAGTGTAGACACTAAAGAAGGGAATTGCCTGTTTTTATGAGCTGATTCCTTTTCCTTCCTCCTTGGCTCATGTGTCTCTCTGGTGACTAATGGGGAGGTTGCTTCTCTGGAACACAAGGGGAAAGTTTCAGTAAATTGCAAAAGCATGTTTGTTACTTGGAAGTCTTTTGGCACATTTTTGAGCAAAGTTCATGGAAACCGTAAAACTATTCTCAAGAAAGACTTAGAGGCCATATTATCAAAAAATGCACCTACGCACAGGGACCTGCTTGTGAGAAGTTCATTGTAGTGATCAGACCAAGAATCTGAGCTGTTGTGCAGTCAAACAGGTGTGCATAAAATACACAACTGCATCTGCAGATGAGGCAGTTTCCCTGACCTGAAAATACACAACTCTCAGATTTGCATGGTTGTCTCTATGTTTTGTAAGGGTGAATTAAGTACCTCATTTTATCTAACAATTAAACTCTTTCCTTGCCTCTTTCCTTAACCCTTCTGCTTTCCCCTTTAGAACAATCTAATGCTTCTAAAATGTTCTGCCCTGACAGAAAGACCTACATGAAGCAAAATTACTAATAAGGTCATATTGGAGACTGGTATGTTCTTACAGTAACTTGATCTCAGTAAGACTTTTAAGTCTTCCTACCAGTAACTTGGGTTTTGTTTTCCTTTGTGAGGAAAACCAGAATCTATGGAATTGTAGAGAAAACAAAACAGATCTGCAAGATGAGAGAAGGAGAAGGAGAAGGAGAAGGAGAAGGAGAAGGAGAAGGAGAAGGAGAAGGAGAAGGAGAAGGAGAAGGAGAAGGAGAAGGAGAAGGAGAAGGAGAAGGAGAAGGAGAAGGAGAAGATGTCCTCTGGCAGGCTTTGAGTTCTAGAAAAATAAGCTCACACTAGTCTTTTGGCTGCCTGGATTACATCTGCAGCTGTTCATGTGCTCTCTTTTTTATATGTCTGCTTGCTGGCTTTAGTAGTCATATTCAAAAAACCGATAGATTTTTCTTTTCTTAAAATGCCCATTAAAAATGGATATTGCAGTCACGAAAGCTGTTAAGCAAGCATGCTGAGATACCTGGGAGACATACATAGGACAGGAATATTTTTTGTGTTTCACTACCAATATCTTTCCAACTCAAACTGGAGCAAACAACTCTAATAGGAAAAGGAAGCTTCATTTTCCATAGTTCCTTAAGTCTTGGCTTCCTCAACAAGGAAGTCATATTAACATCTTCTCTGATGATGACTTAAGTGATGCAAAAAGGCCTTTTCTGAGAATGGAACTGAAACTACATCTTCATTTCATACACCCCATAAAAACATTATATAGGTCATCATTGGCAAGGTTTTAATTGGAGGCCAACATCATTTTCCTGAGCTCCTCATAGTTGTTTGAACTTGAACTTTTTTTACCAATCTTGTACCCATCTTGGAGCAGTCTGCAGTGTGTCCAGCAGGAATGTGTTTGCATGTTTGCAACTGACTTAAAAATACCTTGCTGATATGGCTGTTGGCAGCAACTTGCTCTACCTTCCTTTGTCCTTTTCTTGTATATTCATATAACCTGAAACACCCTGGGAGGTTTTCCCTTTCAGTTGTGATTTACCTAAAATTCTTTCCTTTGGTTGTTAAAAGTCATGTCAGATGTATCAACATGGAGTTTCTCTTCTGAAATACACTCTCTTAAAAGGCACATGTGCACGCACACACACATACACACACACACACACACACACACACAAGGAAGCTGTTGAAAATCAATAGATGTAACTTAAATACTGAGAGTGTATAAAAACATAAACCACAATTCATCATTCAAAATATATTAGCAAATGAGAGCCATGGGGAGAGCTGACATAAACAATCTGCCCAACATACAAAGCGTTAATTTTCTAGAAAAGCCCATATGTACTGACTATAACTACCCAACCCTAAAAACATTCATAGACAAGATTTTAAACAACTATTTATAAGAGTAACAACTCTGACACTGGGTGTTGTCTGAGAATTAATGACTGCCCACAATTAATGGCCCTCAACTGCATTTGAGCCATCAGCTCCTCCCAGCTAGTCATTAGTCCCTACACACAGTTCTCAAACTCCTGTTGTCCATTTGGTATTGGACAAGATGAAAATACATTGTCTTCAAACAGTGAAAAAGCTTGCAGCAATGTAAACTTTCAGGAACTCTACTGCTTGCTTGACAAGGTTTGCGCTAGGGAAATTTCCATGTTGAGTTTGGTCCTAAATGGTATCTTTTACATATCTTTTGATTCCCACAATTAATCACTGCACAGCACCACAGGGAAAGAAGACTTCCATATGCTGTAGTAATGAGAAGCCTCCAAGAAATGTGACTAACAGAGGAAATGTGCAGCTTAAGCTGTGAATTAATAATTTATGTGAATTGCAAACAAGAGTTTGCATATGGTGCAAGTATGATTACAGATGAAGCTGTTCATGCAAATAAAAGGATCTGAGAAATAGTTGCACAGCTCAGGACCTGACTCCCTTTGTGACCAGGTCATAATAACTCTTGTGACTTGGAAAATGCAGGGCTTGGTCACACACAATATAAAATCTGGGGCTGTGACTTTGGCTTTAGAGTGTGATTCTGATCTGAAGAGAGACTCCTCCAAAAATATGGAGTGCTCATTTTATTAAAGCTTCCTAATCCTGTACTCAGAATCATACCTGCTAACTTTGGAGACATAAATCCTGTGCTGAAAAGTGACAATAAGTAATGCAAGAAGTGGCACTGGGGCTACGAGTGAGATGGAAGGAGTCACTCACACAGTTCCTTGCTTTTGGGACAGAAATGAGTTAAAAGCTGGGATTTCCCTGTCATGGAAAATATTGTCACTTTGCAAATTTCTCTCCTTCAGAATGAAAACAGTTTGAAACTTCCTGTGGAATGGAAATTCTGTTGAAATATTCTGTTAAAAATGTGTCAAGTACAAACAGAAGACCTCCTGATCCATAAAGTAAAGGGTTTCTGCCTTGACTTAGACACAGCTGTCCACTTATAAAATAACACATGAGAATCAGCTCATAGAATATTGACAGCATTGTACATTACACATCCTTTTAGACAGCATTGCTACACTACTGCATGAAATGTCAATAACAATATGTTTAAACCCCTTAAAAAATTATTTTTCATAACAGATTTCATTTTTAAATGTTTGTGCTTTGTCTGGATTTGGTTTCAGGGCATTTTGAAGTCTTGTCAGAATTTTGGCTTCAGATTAAAAAAATTTCTTTTTTAATCTGTTAAAGACCAGTGCTTAGAAAAGATAAAGCCATGTCAATCCCATACAGAGTTGCAGCGCTGGTACCTCACGCAAACCAGCACACCCACATTACCAAACAAAGCGCCGTGTATCTGTTTTGAATTGGCTCCTGTCGGGACGTCCATCATAATGGTGTCTTTAAGTCTGAGAATGTAAAGCTACTTGCTTTGTGGCCAACCTCTAACTACTAATAAGGGTTAGGGAGAAAGTTTCCTTGGAGGCGGTTCATCCCCTAATTACTTGCACAGATTTTCTAAAGCCCTTCTCAGATGAAGTTAGCATTAAGTCCTGTCAGAGCCAAAGGTTCAGCCCACAAGGACAGCAGCAGCTCCTGTACTCCCACAGCCAAGGCTGCCAGTGCTCCAGGGCCCACACTCCAGTGAGAGCTGGGTGGCACTGGAGACAGCACTGTTTGCAGAGGGCTTCAGTCAGGGCCAGCTGCCGGCACAGGCAAAGCAGAGCCTTGTCAAGGGTGGCAAGCAAAAAAGGCTCTGCAGCTTCCTCAGTCTGTTGGAGGTCTTGCTCCTTGGCTTGTCACCATGGTCTTTGGCAGGGATGAGCAGGAAGGCAGAGTTGTTGAGCTTTGGGCCTCTTCCAACGTCAGGACGAGTAATGAGGGCTCTACCCTCAGTCTTTGTCATACCTCTGCCTTTTGCCCTCCCCTCCAACGACAAAGAGTCTGACCTCTCATCCAAAAGGAGGCAAAATGCATTTTTGTCTTCTCTGTTAAGAATCTATGAGTCCCTTCCGATGCAGCAGCCTACAGCTCCTTTTCCTAAAGAACTAGGACTGTGGGGAAGTGAATTAGTGAATAAAGAAAAATAGGGACCTACTACTTGTGAGACGCAAAATTATTACACTGAGTGTTTTAACATAATCATACCTGCCTGGAGATGGGGAATATCCTGAATATATGAGGAGTGGCTGAGGTCACTTGGTCTGTTCAGCCTGGAGAACAGGAGACTGAGGGAAGACATCATTGCAGTTACAACTTTCTCACAAGGGGAAGTGTAGGAGCAGACACTGATCTCTTCTCTGTGATGACCAGTGACAGGACCCAAGGGAATGGGCTGAAACTGTGTCAGGGGATGTTTATTTTACACATCAGGATAAGGTTCTTCACCCAGAGGGTGGCTGAGCACTAGAACAGGCTCCCCAGGGAAGTGGTCACAGCACCAACCCTGACAGACTCCAAGAAGCATTTGGACAATGCTCTCAGGCACATGGTGTGAATCTTGGGGCTGTCCTGTGCAGGGCTAAGAGTTGGACTCAATGGTCCTTGTGGGTCCCTTCCAACTCAGAATATTCCATGATCCTATGATTCTATGAGTATTTCCAGGTTTATTTGTGCTGGTGTAAACAGCCCAAGAGTCCTCTGATCTAACTGAAATGGCCAGGCTCCTACCTGAAAGCCCTGGCCCATGCTAACACAAGGTATCTCAGCTTGGACATGGTTGCCTGGCTGCCAGACAGCAGCTGGCCAGGTTGGAATATGAGCAGGATGGGCTCAGGTCTCCCTGAGTTCAGCTACCCTGGGCACGAGTCTATCAGATCTCAGGGACAGCTAAACAGAAGCCCAGTGAATACCAGGTGTCAAGCCTGTTGTAGACATCTTTTTTTCCTAATCTTTTATCATGCCTACAGTCTGGATTTTTTCTTCCCCTGTCACCAGACCCCTTAAAGTTGGACCTGCTGCTCACATAGATCCTAGGTAAGACACAGTCAAACAAATGAAGGTCTTTACTTTGGGGTTTGCTAGTGTCTTCTACACCCAGTATTTCAAAGCTTTTCACAAACATTATGAAGGTCTACAAAAGTGTCATTTCACAATGAAACTGAAGGATGCAGAGGTTTGAAGACTGGTCCAAGACAGCAGAGCAGGAATGAGTGTGAGAATGCCACAGGATTTGGGTCCTAACCAGAGGATCATTGGGAGATGCTGTAACCCCTTTAGACTGTGATATAACTTTAATTATATTTGCATATAAGAAATGTTACTATCATAATACATACTGGGACTACTGCAATAATACTGTAGTAGTAACTGTTTTATTACAGTCAATTAATAAAAAAGGCAGCATTCTAGAGATGTGAATGGCAGCCTTTTTTGCCACACAGTTTGGGTGACAGTGGTTGAGAATTGGTATTATCAGACCAAGAAGGTTTTCAAAGCTGAATGCCTGAGCCGGCAGTAAGAGTACATAACAAGAAGAAGAAACAAGAAGAAGTCCTTTTACAGTGAGAGAATGTAATGATTCCCATGAGATCTTTTTTAAAAAATCTCACTGTGAACAGAGTTAAATGAAGTTAATGTTACTGGCAGCAACATTCAGCATAAAGTTTATTAACTGTTTATTAACAACAATTCCAAGTAATCTAAAGTCAGATCAATCTAAACAAAAAAATTATTTGCAATCAGTCTTCAAAGTATTCTGGAGCATCTGGTAGACTCTCCCTTCTGAAATATTCATATTTCATATTCATATTCATACAAGGCTAGAATTAGTTGTGAGCTCCCCAACACAAATTGTGTTTTCTGTAATGACAGATCAGTATGTATAGAAACTTATAAGATGACATAAGATTGCAAAGTAGTATGAAATATTTCCTTCCTGAATTTTGATATGTAATCAATAAATCAAGGCAAATGTGAAAGAGGTGCAATGGGGGTGAAATGGTCTCTTTATGGTGATTCTCTGTATAAGAAGGAAAGTGTAGGTAGGTTTATGCAACATCAGCAAGGAGGGGTTAGTGGGCTGGGATTCCATGAGCCTGGGGACATGATGCTACTCACTGGGAAGTCAGAAGTAATTAGAAGCACTAGTGCTGGAAGTGGTTTCATTCAGGTTCAACTGGCCTATGCATGGCTTGCAATAAAGAAGGTGTGTCTGGAGTATTTCAGGCTAAGAACTGATTTCCAGTGGAGAAAGGAAGCTCTTAGCTAGGTA
The DNA here is from genome assembly GCA_013397865.1 of Struthidea cinerea. Classification (NCBI taxonomy): domain Eukaryota; kingdom Metazoa; phylum Chordata; class Aves; order Passeriformes; family Corcoracidae; genus Struthidea; species Struthidea cinerea. The sequence continues at coordinate 2,082,015 of VZTI01003277.1, forward strand.
TTGTAGAAGTGGTAGGGTGGAAAAAACTTGGACCTCAAACTGCCCAGCACTGATGCAGGATCAGGTATCCACGCACATTCCTGACAGGTAATTTTAACTTGTCATTATAAACCTCAAGGGAAGGAGATTTTACATTTTTTTCAGGAATCTTACTGCAGTCTTTTACATCTTCAACTGAAACCTGTGTTAACACCTTCAACCCAACAGCGTGCAAATGCAGAACTGCTTTGGGGATCCAAAGCAGTAACTGCCCAGACCTGGCCCCACTAGCTCAACTCTCCCCTGGACCATGCTGCACTGTTCCCTGTATTGTAGACATATGGCCCAAGACAGGCAGAGGAAGAGGCTGGATCTGACCTGCTACCCTTTCCCCAGAGGCCCGAGGGAGCGGATATCTGACCACAGAGCAGATCTCAAACAGCAGCACACTTACGGTGCCTGCGAAGCCTGAGCGGTGAGTCGCAGAACTGCAGGGGTTTGTGCTGCCGCAGGGAAGGGCAGGGTGGGAAGGTGCCGCTCTGCATGTGCCTGGCGTGGTGCAGTAGGAACACGTCACAACCCTGCACAGGAGAGCAAAACTGGGACTTAACCCTGCTACTGCACAGGATACCAATGCCTCGGGTGAAAGCAAGCTCAATCGGCCAAATTAAGTTTTCCAAAATATTTGAAAGTTTAAAAAAGCTTATTTGATTACAATGAAGTCCATCCAGCTCTGAAATTATGTCAGTGTGCTAGTTTAAAAAACCCAGTGGAAAATTAAACCCCACTTAGGATACTGTCTTCCCCCCACCCTCTCCTGGTGAGAGGGACACTAAAAGCAGAGATTCTGAGCTGAGATAAGAACCATTTACTTGAAAAAAATGGGCCCTGCAGTACTTGGGAAGCTGCTTAGTCTGGACAGGAGTCGTGCTGCCAGGAAACGGTGGCTTTGCCGGCTGCAGCGGCAGTCCAGTGCAGGGGGTTCCCCTACCCGGGGCAGCAGCAGCAGCAGCAGCAGCAGCAGCAGCAGCAGCAGCAGCAGCAGCAGCAGCAGCAGCAGCAGCACTCAGATCTTTCCATGGCTTCAGCAGCAGTTACTGCTTGTGTGTGTTCAAGGGACCAGTCTGTCTTTCCCCACCACCGAGGTAAGGCTGACTCCACTTCCAGCTTCCAGGGGCTCGGCATTTTCTGCTGAAACCATGCTCCCGCGCCATGACGTGGGTGGTATGGAATTTATCAGTGCTAGAAAACTCCCACCCCTCTTTTTCCTCCGTACCCAGGACACTCAGTTTTTCTCTGCAAATGATCCCACAATGCATAAATCTGGAAGGCAGGAGACTGAGAGAGTACGACATGTTATGTGAACAAAATTGTGACTCTTTCTTAGACAAGGCTGATGTTGGCCAATGCATCTTTCTCAGAAAGAACGAAATATATACAGTTCTTTCTCAGCTTGACCAATTAGGAGAAGGTTTATTGTAAAACTGCTACTGGAGAGAGTCCACTGAAGGACTATGGATTTGATGTAGGGACTGGAGCATGTATCCTATGAGGAAAGCTGAGAGAGCTGGGACGGTTCAGCCTGAAGACAAGGCACATGGGGTTCTCATGGGTGTATATAAATATATGATGGAAGGGTGCAAAGAGTATGATGCCAGGCTCTTTTCAGTGCTGCCCACTGACAGGGCTAGAGACAGCTGACAAAAACCCTCCGAATGTCAGGAAATACTGTTTCACTGGCATAGTTTGCCCCGACGTTGTGGAGTCCAGATCCTTGGAGATATTCGAATGCCATCTGGACATGGTGCTGGACAACTGGCCCATCTTGAGCTGGGGAGTTGGGCTAGATTAGCTCTGGAGATTACTTCCAACCTCGACCATTCTGTGATCCTGTGACCTTGACAAATACGTAAAGTCTGTATTCAATACAGAAAGATCTACAGCACTGAGATGAAGCATGACAGTATTTTTGTTGTTTGACATGCTGTCTTGTACCTGTTTATTCGGCACTCCATTTGTCTTACTAACAATTGCGCGGACTCCTTACAATGAAAACCTCCCAGTGTTGTGCCAGGGTATAAGCCTTGGTATTACATCTCAGTTTAAATCAAAACTAAAAAAAAAAAAGCACCTATGTAAGTAGAAAAGAAGTTTCTTGCATGGCTACTCAGAATTGACTCAGCCTCCTCCATGTGGGACTGCTGCCCTCTGGAAAGGGCCTTCTGAACCATTTTAAAATAGGAGCTAACATGAAGCAACATAAAGGCCGTTAGACTCAATTTGAGATAGATCACCCTAAGGAACTCTTTTGTTTTCATTCTGTCATTTTACTGTCTCCTGAAGCATTTTATCAAAACCAAATGGTAGCTGTGATTATGAATAGTTCCATACCTACTTCCTCTCTCTTTAAGTAACTGGTTAGAAAGAGACCTTTAGTAAAGTTGCTGCTTTTAGTTGCATGGCTTTCTTTGTTATTTCTTTATCATTGAAAAATCTTTTGCCCTGCCTAAATGAAATATCTTCTTAAGTGGAAACTTATTTTGCCAGAATACTATATTACTCCTGACTGCGACCTATTTATACTCATGATGCATAAGCCCACACATATCTTTTTATTATAAATAATGATTTTCCCTGTTCTCTGTTCTTTCATTTTCTATGGAATCAAGAATAAAATATTTTCTGTCACTGTGCATCACTACAGAGGATACTTCAGTTGGACAATAACTACATGGAGTCTTGCCTTTGGGAGCTCCTTCTTACCTAGAACTGAGAGGAGTGTGGAAATTAGGGGCATGCTTTATGCCGCTGATGGCTCCTATTCTTCCTTGTGCGTGTATGCTTGTTTTAAAGGACTCATGTAGAAAGTTTACTGCACTCAAAAACAACAAAGATGGGCCAGAGTGTATTTTTCCAATGCTATTTTAAACATGTGGTTATGGCTCTGAGAGACAGGGTTTCACCAGCCACACCCTTCTCCATTTCCCAGCTTCCTCAAACAGTTCCTCAGTGCTAGGGCAGATTCGCTCCACGTGGAGCAATTGTGCAATCTTACATCATTCCTCACTCTTCGCCTCTTCATTTTCCTTATCTGTCATGAAAAGTGTTGCTCCAATATACTCAAGACTTAAACAGAGCATTTTTAATGAAAGGTCCTAAAGTAGGCATTGCTATAATCCATTTACATGTTTCCTACCTATTAAACGACTGACAGTTTCATCTCTAACATACCTGAATTTTACATTGGACAAATCATATTTTCAGCAATACATTTATCACTGGCAAAGATTGTTGAAGGATACAAAGTTTTGTGGGATTATTTCCTTACATGATACTTTATTTCTTATGTAAATAGTCTTTCATGATCCTGTACTTTGATATATATTTTCATGTATTTGTATCCACAACATGTTGAAAGAAATAGTAAAAACATTATTCTGATAAAAGACTATCTAAACAAACACAGTATTTTTGCAATGTTCTCTTGGGAATTAAGTGGAAAATGAAAAAATTTACCAGTGGGGTATTAGCACAGGTCTGCAGAAAATGTGGAGGGGGCTGAAGTTAGGAATAAATTACAAGTATGGATACAGAGAGCTTTCACTCTGACATTTTCCTAATTGCCAGTTTACAGTTTTTATTGCCACTGTACCTGCTCATTAATACATGTGTTTTAATAGGCATTCCTGTGGTTCAAGGAAATAATTCTGTTTCATGGATGAGGAGTTAAGAAACAGAGATTAAGCAATTTATAAGAAGTCACACAGGAAGCATGTGGCTATCCCTGCATCTCTCAAATGCCAGCCTGGTGGTGCAACGACAGCAGCAGCTCTCAGCTTGCAAAAAAAAAATCAGTATGAGTTGTGCTACAGCCCTACATTTGCTATCGTATAAGATCAAGATGATTATTAACTTTTAATATATTATTAATGATACAATGCATAGCCCTTTATCTAGTATCTATGAATCCTGATCCTTAAATTCTACCAGTTATGTTACAAAAACTGCTTCTGCTCAGAACACAGGATTTTAGAACAAGGTCTACAAACATTAACACATCATTATGGAAAGAAGTGAGTGAAGGATACTTGTTCTACTTATGTGATTAAAATTATTTCCCTCCTACTATTGCAAAATGCAATCCTGTAGAAAATCACTTAACTTTAACTTAACTCTAGTCCCCAGTTGTGGTTAATGTGTGTTTGTGAGCACCCACTGGCACACAGAGTCCAGATTACCTCTACCCACAATACCTCATATTTCTCTAACACCCTTGAATATGTTTCAGAAATATGCTGATAGAACATAGAAAATTATTGCTATTAAAAGATACTTTTCAATGGCTTTAGACAGATTGTGTTGCTAAATTCAGTTGAGAAAATACAGTTGCTCATACAGCTTTTTTAGATTTAGCAGGTATCTTTGATACTATGTGAAAATGCTTCTATAATAAGGACACAGGCTACTTTGGAATTTGTGTGGGTCCCCTGACACATCCTTTCTGTGGCAGTTGGAAGACCACAATGTTCAAGCATATTGAGTTCTCCAGGTGGTAGTCCCTAAGGCTCCTTCAAAACATCTTAATCAGGTTTTGGGTTCAGTTTTCTCCTCGTCTTTTTATTTACATGCCTCAACCCAAGATCAATTAAGTTTTAGGATACCTTGCTATCAGTTTCCTCTGCTACGTTTCAGTTGCTCTGTCACTGCCTCAGGAGGGGATGCCTGATGGGGATACTGTGCACCTGAGAAAACCTAAACCTACACCATTCTAAATGGAAAAGGCAGGAGAACAGCAAAGACAGAATTGGAAATTAATTTTTCTTTTTATCTTTTTGCTAAGTTCTTAAAATTTACTGATGGAAGAATCCAAAGAGTGGGGACTTCTTGACTAAGAAGAAAGAGACCAAAGTCTAGTCCCTGACTAAAATCCTTTGGATGTTGGAGTAACTTGCATTTTTCATTACTTGTGACTGGGCTAAGGTAAACTGGTTCAGGCTTAATCTGACACAAAAGGGCAGGAGTGGTAAGGTGATGGGCCTTGATTTGTCCATTTGTTTAATAGAATGCTAAATAGGCACTGCAAACATACACTAGATCCAGGACTTGCTGATTCTTACTTCCCACTGGGAGAGTCCTTACTTTGGAGGCTATTCTTATGGAGCTGCCAGGCCAGAATCATCCTGTATCTAATGGTGGAGGAATGAGAAGAGCTAAAATGGATAGCTGAAGCAAAGACATGTAGAAATGAGTTTGATAGTTTGATACTGTAGACTAAGTGTTAACATTCTTTGTCCAACACAAGAATACATTTTAAATGGTGAGAATTCTATGAAGTCCTTTGGAAAGTTGATGAAAAAGTTGTGAGGCTAATCAGACATGTTGTGAGAAGGAAATTCTGCAATTTACCAAAACCTCAGGAGACTCTGGCAAATTTACTTGTTCCTTGCTTCTACAAGACCAAATAAAATGACAACATGTTGTCAAGCCCTTGAAATCTGTCTTTTCCACTGAAAATGGAAATTAGCCCTAAGTACAAGCCTAGTGTTTAGTCAAGGACTTAAAATACGTCTTCTCAGATTGTCTGGGTCAAGCAGGTTCTCTATTTCATCACAGGCGCAGGACGCAGTTAAAAAAAAGCTTGCTCTTGAAGTACTGCAAACAAGACTGAATAAAAGTAGTAAATGAACATACAACATGATAGGGATACTAAGCTGTATTTACATTTTCCACTCTAAAAAATGGAGAAAAGAAGAGAAGGGTGGAGGCAGGGGAAAGCAATTCAGTGTTTATAAAATTTGTACATGTGATCAAAATATGTAGCTAGTATTTCAGCTGCTGCTATAATAATTGATGACTTTAAGTGGGGCTACATTATTACACACCTAATTTCTAAATTACCTAGCTTATTCAAACAAATCTTTCCAAAATCTATCAATTGGATTAGATCAGTGCATCAATCAGCAGCATTCTAAATTGTGCTGACTTCAGTTTTTGTGGTGTCTTCTTTGCAGTATTGTTGCCCTTATAAAAATTGTGTCTGTGGTCCTTTCAGATTTCCAAAGTTGGCTGCATCCAAATTCTTTTAGCAGTGGACATTTTGGGTAGTGAGGGATAACTATTTCCAAAACCACATTTAATTTATTTATTACCTCATCCCAGAACTTATTTTACCCTAGGGCACAACCAAAACATATGTAACTAATTATCCTGAGAATGTCCACAGCTCCAGTAAGTATGATTTTATTTTTTTTTAATCCTGCTATTTTTCATTCTTCCTGGTGTCCATAAAGTCCTACAGAGACATTTCTGCTGGATAAATTCAGCTTTGAGTTCATGTGCAAATTCATTTATATTTCAGAATAGTCTGTTTCATCTTCTGCTGTTCAAGTAATAATCTAAATATTGGCCCACAAACTTTTAAGTCTCTGTCAAACATTTTGGGGATATCAAAAAAGAAAGTCACAAAATGAAGGCACCAGGGCCCAGATTTATTCAGTTTAAATTCACCTCATGTCCCCATGGCTGGTGATTCCTCTTGGCTATACACAACTAAAGATGCAGGGCTAGCCAGAAGGAAACATCAGGCAGAGAAATAAATTGGAATTTAGCCAATACAAATCAGATTTTGTGTATCTGATTTTGATTTAAAAAACCCCAAACCCTAAAAACTCTGAATTCTTCAGGATATAAAGCTGTCTTATGAGCCTGAAGCTTGTCTAAATGCAGATTTTTTTTCACTATCTTCCTTCCAAAAGAGGGAAAGAATAAATACAAAATAATTATTGAACTGCAATGGAGTCATAGGAGGAATAAATTCAGGCCATTCTGATTAGGGCTTTGATATGAAGTGTTTAAAAAATAAAAAAACAAACCCAAAAATCTATAGTAGAGTTTGGAAAAACTTTCAGGCAGATGGCTGCTAAATCTCTCTCAGATATACAGATTTTCTTCATTGCCACAGAACAGACTCTTCCAACTTGCTCATGGGAGTCAGGAGAGTTGCACATTAAAAGTGTGCTGGCCCCAGTTCAATGCAGTATAAAAAACCAAACCTGTTCAGTCTAAATATTAGAAGCAGCTTAATTCTCACGGTGAGGAGTTCCACCTATGCTAATTCATCTTACCAGGAAGCCTGGTAAATTAGCCTGAAGCAGCTATCACACACTGTCTAAAAATTGAATGTGCATAATAATATAGAGGAGGTATTTTTGGGTATCATTTTCTTTGCTGAAGATGCAGGAGCTCAACACATTTAATATTCAGGCTCTTCAGTAAAGGTAAAATTCCTGCCTCAGTGAAGGCAACAGCAGAGCTCCCCTGAGTTCAGTGAGGCAAGATCAGCCTGACTGGGCTAATAGAAGACAAGTACTTCTTCAACACGAGCTGTTTGGCTGCAGCACTTAGTGTACCGGACAACAGAAAGTGACTCTACAGCTGAAGCATGGAGTTTCCTGGTAGCCTTGCCATGTGGGAGCGAGTTCTCATTGGAACTGTTTGGTTTTAATCCTGAAAACAAGGGGATTTAATATCTGCTGCTTTACATTTATAAACTCCCTCACAGGTTTTTTCTTATAACTATTAAAAGAAAGAATGTAGATTCCTGCTTTTTTAAATTAGTCAAATCCCAACAGTATGCTTGGTTCCATAGGAGACTTACAAGTCAGCATGTCCCCTGAAATATTAATCTTCCAGACAAACAAAGCAAAAGCAGGTTTAATGGAAGACATAGAAAAAGAAGAACTGCTCCACATTTTTTAACTGATTTTGATGCTGAGCTTTCATTTATTGTGTTTGCTGGACTTTTGAGGGACAATTTTCTTTGGAATGCTAACTACATTTGAGAGATTTTATACAGAACCATGTCCTGCATGGTCTTAGTCTGTCTGTGCATGTGTTGTGTTTTTCTTGTTGCCCATTGAACCTAATGAGCCTATCCACAAGAGTAAACATAAGATGATAAAAATTTCCCCATTCAGACCCTAACTCACATCTCAAGATGTGTGACCAAATGTCGGACATTCCACTCAGAAGTCCAGATGAGCTCATCTCAGATAACTCACTGTGTTTCCATCTGGTTCAAATTCGAAGAAAACTATTTAGTTGGAAGAGGAAAAATACATTTTGTATCATTTTAATGCTGAACAGATTTAGTGACATACTTGCTTATTTAATCTACGGCTTTGGAGAGTCTAATGAACTGAGTAAGATACATATCTTGGCTCCAGTTCTGTTCTGGGATACACCAGAGAAGCCCCAATTGACTTAAATGGAATAGCATCTTTGTTAATGAGTGCAAAATGTATTCCAGTGAAAAAAAGTCTACAAGCATGGTATGACTATAAGTATTTCAAACTATTGCAAATTACTTAACAGTTCAACTGCATTTATGTCTTCATTTATGTCGTGTGTGTTTTTTTAGAGGAACAATACTGTTTAGTCAATAAAAGTCTATTTTTTAATATGAGGAATTTAAGCATGTAAATCCCACTCCCAATAGCTGAAGAAATAATAGGTATGTGGATTGTCCAAATTCTGATGGGACAGTGAAATCCAGTGCTGTGCTGCACATCCCATTCTGTAGTGCATGTGCCAGACAGGTTACCTTTGATATAATACAGCCCAGCCTGGGGGGTACCAAGCACCTATTGAAGAGTTCAGGGCCATCTGCTCTGTTTCAGGAAAATTGGTGTTCTCAGGATGGTCCAAATATGCTTCCTGTCTGTTGTACTGAAAACACAGAGGGGCAATTGGCATAAAAAACAGATCTCCCCATAAACCAACTTTTACAGGGAAATTCATGGCTCCTGGTGACCTTATCTGGAGAAACTACCAGGTAGCAGCAAATGCTGTAATCTGCTTAAACTGACATCATCACTGCAATGAAAAATATTGTTCTGTCCATCTCCGGCTGCTTACTCATTGCCAGTTCTGATCCATCAATTTTTCCTGTCACACGTGATGAAAAAGATCAAGGGAGAAGAACAGCTAAAGCTATCCTGTTCTTTGTGTGGGAAGGGGTCATGTAGAAAAGAGAAGGTGGGAAAGAGAAGGATAAACTGCATCAAGGGTGAGGTCCACGTTTTCAGTGGCAGTTCCATTTTATGCTGATTAAAGCATGTCACAGTACACTGGAGGGTACACTTTCTGCTCTCAGAGGTGGACAGGCCATATTGCCAGTTCAACTACAATAAGATCTCATTTTACTGTCTTTGCCCCAAGTGCCATCTACAGCTCAGTTGTTTGCATTTTTTTCCATGCTAAATTATGCATATGAAACCCAAGTATTCTGCAAGTATTACTGCAGAAAAATAAATAAAAAAGGATTCAGAAAAAAAGTGAGTCTAATTTTTGTTATGAGTTGGGCTTGTTGTAGAGTTCCGTTTTCTTAAAGGTTGTGCTGACAATTTATTTTCCTACATTTGTGTTATCATCAAGCTTGTGGCATAAAAGACTTGATTCTTAAGCATCAAGACTGGAGTGCTGTTTTCAGTACAACTGATGAGAGAAAAGTTTAGAGGGCTGCTTTTTTTCTCAAAAGATTGTACAGTAATGAATTGTAGAGAGAATGTTTTTTGGGCACTCAACTATAAAACATTAAGAGTCTTTTGACAGTTCTTTTTTTGTCCAAAAATGTCATTTTGTTGCAGCAGTCAAACATTGAAATGTCAGCTCACCAAAATTTGGCAAAATATCTTCTCCAGATGATATATGGAGGGAAGGAGAGACAAGCTAAGAGAAAGGCCTTGGCTTTCTCCCAGCCATGGAAAACCAAGTTTCCAATCCCAGTCTGGTTAGTGAAAGCTCTCCAGAGGAGTCTTGTCCTTTCCTGGGGAGTGCAGCCACTGTGAACCTTCTCTGGGGGCTTTGTCACAGAGTTGTGCTTTGTTTTCAGTGGAAAGGTCGCGGATTGCATTCACATGAATACAGAAACAAATTTTGAAACTAGAAGCAGTTTAATGAAGCGGAATTCCAATTTTCCAGTCAGCCTTCCTTGCTTCGTTTTGTCATCAGCAGAACTCAATGAAAAAGTAAGTAAAATGAAGTGTTCGCTAAAAGGAAACAGACTCAAGGGAACATATTTGAAACAGGTATAAATGCCAACTTTCCATTGCCATAAAATGCCACTTAGTGGCTGAGAAGTTCTGTCCCCTTCATCATGGACAATCTGAGGGTGGGAAATTTTCTTATGAAGATGCCAGAGCATTTAACTGCCTTTTTAAATATCATATTGAGGCAGAAGCATGCATTCTGCCATATGCACTGGTTGCAGCAATAACAGGCAGTCAATTAAGAAGGCAGAAGCAGAGAAGGGACATTTGCTCTGAGTTCTTTTCAATGAAGCACTTGGGCATAGAGATTCACAAGTGTTAACCTGATCTTCTCTTTTATGACATGATGACAAACACTACCACTAACAATCACTCGGACACTTTTGGAGACGGGGGTAAAGAAGGAAATTGAGTTAACCCTCCTTCTTTTTTCCTTGCCATTTAGCTGCAGCAAGTTCTTGTGAACATTCTTTTACTCTCTTGTCCTGAACTTTTACGGTGTTAACTGTCCCTTTGGTAGAACAGAAAAGAGATAATTTTTTTACTCTTACTTAAAACTGACTCCTAGTTTCTTAAGGACAACACAAGACAAAAAAATCCTACTAAGAGAGGGAGAATAGGACAGCAAAACAGCAACAGAGTGCTTTTCTTATTCTGCTTCCTCCAAGCTTGCTGCTAGACAAAGAAAAAATGTAGCAAAAAGCCTTATCAGCCACTCTGAGACCTGGCAAATTTACAGTAGCGTTGAGCTGCCAAAGGCAGTGCTCTTGGTTATCTTGCTGGTTGCAGGATTGCAGCAGTGTTGCAAAAGAAACAGTTTAGGACAGACTAACTAAACAGATGGCAAGAACAGAGAAAGATTAACTGAATTAAAGAAGGAAAAGGAGATAGCAGAGAGAGGCTGGGAACAGTAACCTGAGCTTGACATGCTGTATATCATTCAGAAGTGAACAGAAGCTAGTAGAAATGGGGTTGTCTTTTGGATCCTTCCCATCAACTCTGTCTGCCCATATCATCTATTAGCATTAAGAGAATTAAGGTTCAATAATGCCATAAAGAACCCTCAAGTCCCTGCATATGGTGGGCATTTTTTTGCTAGAAAGGTAAATTTCACTCCTTTCAGCCTTCTTGGAATCAAATTATGGACACAAAAGTGCAATAAGCAAAATAGGATTACTCTTTTGTTGTTTGCCAAATAAGCCAAATTTCCTGCTCATCAGTTTTGGAACATTTCTCCATTTGTTAAAATGTAATCTCACCAGCATTTCGCTCAGCAAGCATTTTTCTCTGAACCTTTAAAGCCCTTTTGTCTATAATGTTTCCTGACTTTATAAAGTCTTTTATATAAGAGGCAGAGGGAGACTTTTGTTATTTGGACATTGATATGTCCATGCAATATATCTTGCCAGTTTTGGATTAGTGGTTTTGGTCCAATGACTTAGTCACTATTAGTTTCCCTGAAAAATAAATAAACTATTATTTTACAAAGAGTTTTTCATTGTCTTCTAAAACATCTAATATTGTCAGCTATCGGGAAGGGCCACTGAATGCTGATATGCCAGCAGCTCTGCAGCTTCTGGGATAGTAGTCTGTCAGTTTTTAAAGGCCTATTCCTCTCTCAAATATGCCTTGCAAAATATCTTGAGACCATCTGATGGAAGTGGTGTCACTGTGGAAATGTCACTGTGCTATGTGCCTGTCTCCTCAAAGATTTGTGATAAGCAGAAATAACTTAGGGATATATTCAGACAGTAGTCTCAACAGAATCAGTTTTAAGACACTACCTACGCCCTTGGCAGTGTATCCAGTAGTCACAGAAGTGAATGTGGGGTACAACAGGGTTCAGCCTGGGTACTGGGAACTACCTGGAACCCTGGCTAAAAACTGTGCAGTTGGGTCCTCAGCCTCCATGTTGCTCTTACTCTCTGTAGGAAAGCAAGAATGAGCACACCAAGGCTTGCAGCAACCAGTTCTTTCTGCCATCACGTAAAAATGGAGTAAGAAATGAGAATGTTATGCAAAGAAGACTACAGGGAACACTAAGCAAAAATTGTTCTTCAGTTGGAAAAATGTCATCAGCCGATTTCCTCTTTTTGCTTCTGTATATTGCAGCACTAGGAGAAGGAGGAGGGGGAAAGGAGGGGGGCGAGAAGGAGGGAAGCGGGCTTGTGGCCAAAATTTTATTCCTAGTCCAAACATATACTAGGAAGTCTTCTGTTAAGAAATTTTCTTCAAAGTTGTCTCAAGTTTATCAAAGTTAAATGCTGGTTTGATTACACTACTTGCCTCAGTAACAAAATTCTGAAATTAAAATAGCCACCCTCTAGTGCATATTGCCCCTTCACAGTGCAAAGGATAACCCTGATGCAAGAAAACATCTATTTGTAGTATAAAGAAGAAGAAGAAAAAAAATCTTGTGTGACTTCAATTTTGATTTGCAAGGTATCTAATGCTGAACTCTAAAGAGAATCTAAAAGTAAGAACCAGCTTTTAAAAACAGAAAGCCTTGCACCCAGGAGGGGTGACTTAAAATAGTAGTTCTATTTTAGGTCTTACAGAGGAAGAGAACTGCTCTATTACTTTCTTGCCTTATGCAATCAGAATACTGCATTAAATGATTAAAGGAAAAGAGTGAGCCAGTTCTCTAAACCCTAAGTAGCTAGTCATAGTTACTTAGGAACAGAAACTTGAGAACTGTTAATGAAAACTGGGAACTGTTCAAGGACCTACTACTGCTTTGTCTATGCTCAGCATAAAGGAGAAGTAAATGGAAATAAGACTAAGTCACAATTCAGCACATACAGGTGACAAATGCAAGTCAAAAGAATAAACCGACTGTTTAGAGACGAGTCTGTCCTGTGTTTGCAACGGAGCAGGAACACATTCTTTTGGCTGAGCAGCAAATAGTGTCACACTGTACCATTGCCTGTGCACATATGTGTGACTGCCTTCAGCGTGGCATGTCAGTCACAGGGACTGAAGCACGAGTCTGCTGTGTGCTGAGTTTATGGGAGGAAATCTGAAAACTAAATTTCAATTCAACAGGCCTAATTAACTTAAGTCATATTTACTACTCTGTCACTGCAAAATACCTACCTATGTAGCTAGCTAGCTAGATCACTTGCCACCTTTCTACTCTCTTCTCTTGCATCAGTAAAGGTGAAATGGAAGGAGAGCAAGGGAAAAAAACACAAACCAGAAAAAACCATGAGAATCCAAAAGCTGTTGCAGAAGGGAGATTTTTTGCAATGTTTTCTATAAAAATATTAACACTTTTCCCTGGCTCTAGTGAGTGCACGAAACAGAACTGCTGTGTTCTGGTGCTCCCTACTCCATTCAGGTTGCAGCCAAGGACAAGTATAGGTGGCTTTTTCTGCTTATGGATTTTTTGACAGGTTCCTTCTTCATCTTTTTATTTCTATTAGAAATCCACACAGAGCAAACCCAAAAATTTCCAAGCATCTCCTTAGTAACTGACACTTAAAACAGAAAAATCTCAACACTGAACTCATTACTTGCTCTCTGCCCTCCCAAACTCCCAATGATACAGAGGATTCTAAGGAAGTGGGATGTGCTAGGCATGGTCCAAGAGAGGGATCAGCTCCATGAAGACCTAAATCTAGGAGAGAGGCTGATCAAATGAAGGTCTAGCAGAGAAGCTGTCTCTCAGCTGCTGTATCCAACATGCTGTTGTGAACACCACTTTTTCTCTCATTGCAACAAAGCTTTAACAACAGCACTATCTAAACTCCACTTCTTGTGTTTTCACTGGAGAAAAAAAAATGTCAAAAGGAAATTCTTTTGCCTATGGCCAAGTAATGTTATTCAAAAATCCTGTGTTAGATGAGGGTTGCTAAAATCCCTTTGGAATCTCCCTTGTGCAGTGTTTCTGTACAAACACAGCACGGCATTCTGTTAAACCACCATGGCTGAATGATCTCTGCAATCCATGACAGAAGGAAAATAGATTGATCATATGGATTGAGGCACAATAGATAGGAAAAACTAATCCAGAATATATCTTCTTTAATTAGGAAATCTTTCTATCTCAGGTACTCAAAAAGTGAAGTTAATTCATGTAAACATTTTACATCTGGGCAGACTTAAAAATGTATCAGTACAGAATATTTTAAAGTTGCAGCTTCCTAGGGGAAATTCAATAATTTTTGGGGCCAAAACACTGAAGCCAATAGGATTTTCCTCTTTAGAATCAGAATCAAACAAAACAGTCCCCAGTTCTCCCCTTGACTATTGATGACAGGCACCAGAGCTCTGCAAAGGAAAATAGAAAAAGAGCACTAATGAATTTTGAAGTGAACTTGCCAAGTTGCAATACTGTCTTCATTTAAGTCTCTTCTAAGAATTTTTCCAAGGTATTAACAGGAAATAAATAGCTTATGAAAACAGTAGTATAATTTCAGTGGAGCCATTGACATACCCAGGAGCCCAAGTCAAAGCTTTTTCATGTGAGTGAGAGTCTCCATAGCCACTGGCAGCACAGCAGACATTTCATGAGTTTGGGGGTTAGTTTGGCAAGCATATGTGGCTACAGTTGCTTTCTCTGCCCCAGCTTCCTCTGAAAGTCTTCGCTACTTTTTTGGATGATCCTTTCAGTTCCTTTGGGTACCCTTCCTTGCAGCAATGACCAAGCCAGCTCTAAACCTTTTCATACCAAGACAATTTCTAAAGCCAAATTTCAGATACTAAAAGAGAGTCCCTAAATGAGAAATCCTGGTTTCTGGAAGCAGGATAATCTCATTAGCAAAACATAGGTTGCTTTCCAGCCAGGCTGACTAGCTAAGCAAGCATGGCTGTTCTTTTCCCAGTGCCTGTTTTGCTGCTGCCTGATTGAACTGGTTTGATTTGGGTGTCCCTGCACTGGGCTGCTTAGTTATAAGCATTGAGTCTCAGTTCTTCATGTGTAAAACGAAAGCAGTAATAGCTTCCTCCTGCCATGCACACACGTAAAGGAGAAAATGTTAGAACGTGGAAGAGCATGTGGGTGTTTCTTGTAAAGATTACTAGACCTGTCTAGTATCTCAGATCTCTCTTTCTGACAACTTTGTGATTTTTGAACCTGATCAGTGCCAAATGGCCATGTGATTTCATAATTTTATCCCCAGTCCTGCTTTTATCCTGTTTCCCTCCTATTAGTCACATCCTTGCTTGGAAAGCACAACAGTCCAGAGGGAAGATGAGAAATGGGAGAGACAGGTTATCACAGAGCTGGTGCCGGGGCTCTGTCAGTTACAGAATGCCTCAAATGCAGTGGAAAACTGACTGGGTCAGAAGCTTTCCAGCCACTTCCTTTTTCTGTTGCTCCCACAGCAGGGGGTGAGGTGGGATATGTTAAGACCTATCCTGAAATTCAGATGAACTTGACCATTTCATATGTTTCTACTGCTAGATTGTACTGGCAGTGCCACTCAAAGTAGTGACACTACACAGGAGGATGTCATTGAGTTGCTTGCTAAGTTAGGAGGTCTCAAACCAAGACACATACACATAATGACTGGTTCTGTATATGAACAAAGAAATGTGAGGTCCTGCAAAGCAAGGGGAAAAAAGCTTTTGAAGATTGTTACAAGTGCAGGCAAAACTCTTCTCTGTATCCCCTCTCCCCTTGTGTGGGTAAGATGTCTCACACGTATGTTCCACATGCTACTGACTCATTTTCCTTCTCTTAATAAGATCACTTTTAAAGCAAAATTTCAGTCTTTGAAAGCAAGTCCCTGCCCTTTTATATTTAGCAAAAGTAAACTACTTCTCTAAAATATGTCTGAATTTCTCTGCAGTGGGTTTGTGGAGGTTATATGACAGACCTGACAGTCATAGCGAAAGAGGAATATGACCTGCTCCATACATGAACCAGGAAGTCTGCTCTTTAGGTAGCTGGTGAATTTCAGATTAAAGAGCTGAATATGTTCCTTTTTCCACTTCAAGCTAAAAAAAACAAAGTTCAGCCCAAAAGCCAGAGGGGTACAGAATGGGGATAAAGTAGGAGAGTGTCAGTTCTGTGGCCCAGGAGGTCAAAGCACTGCAAGATCATCGCAAGCTGATACTCTAAACCAGATCCAACAAAAGTCTTGTGAGTGCTTATCATTCTATTTAAACATACTCTGAAACATTTTTGCACTTACTCTGCTTCTGACCCACTTTGTAATACCTCTTTAGCAACACATTTTCTACAGAAGAGGCCTTTATATAAGAATTGTTAATTTAACAACCCCTGCCTGGTGCTATAAAAAAGCAAAACTATGTAATTTTACTTTTTCCCTGCCCTTCATGTCTAGTTTTGAGAAATCTCATATCAGAAGGTGAAAAGACTACGTATTTACTCTCTCCTTCTAGCTTTTTTTTGCTCTGTGAGACATGGCTACAGTTTTGGGCCTCTAAAGAGAGTCTGAACATCTCTGTGGATATGTTTACATTGCACAGGAGGTACATGCTGTGAAACACCTCAAGGTGGCTGTTTTCTAGTTCTTCACTTCAAGCATGTGGCTGAAGTGTGTGTTGGCTCCCACCTGCCCACGAGTCTCTCCAAGGAGCTGGGTGGAGAGACAGTGAGCATCTGAATCTCTCTGAACTGTGACTTGGCATGCGTGTGTGCTGGTCGACATGTCTAGCACGGCTGGGGAAAAAATGTCTAATATTTGTGGGCCTTTGATGAGGATCTTAAGGATGAATGATAATCTCATTGATTATTTTAGCCTTTTAGCAGGAGGACGGAGCTAAGTGGTGGAATTCAGTATGTAAAACACCAACCTGAGAAGACAAGCAATTGAGTTGGTTGTGAGTTTCTGTAGCTGGCATTACTTCAACAGCATCTACAACAGGGCAGTTCTTGTTTTTACCTTTCAAGACTGATCTCAAAAAAATTGGAGAGAACTTAAAGAGGATCCAAAGCAATGGTTGAAGATCTGGAGGATATACAAAGACTCAAAGGAGCTCAACCTATGCATTAGGTATGTAATGAAGTTAGGAGAGAGTCTGCAAGTTGTGCTCATTGAAGAAGAAAGAATTTGATGATAAAGGGCTTTCTGACCCAATAAACACAAGTACAAGACCTAGATGTGATCTGAGACCTCCCCTAAAAGTCCAACAGAAAAGAAAGTTTTTCCCAACAGTTCCACTTTGGTCCAACTGAGATGATTGTGGAGGGAACTCTTGCTTCTGCTGAATCCAGTAAGATGGGCTCTGGCCAAAGCCCTGCCCTGGGCTCCGTGGCAATGACACTATTGCATCAAATGCCCTCTGCATTAGAGAAGAAGCCAGACAAGACACTACATAGCTGACAAGCCACCTGCAAATTCCTGGGGGATTCTTAAGAAGTCTGGATTGATTTTAGTATCATGAACTGGGCCTGGTAAATAGGGGTTTTTTTTAACATGCACTAGGATTGAGCAAACAGGGGCTAAAGAAGTAAGGTCTAAAAAGGGAAACAAATTTCATTTTTTCCCTTGGAGAAAGAACTCTTTTTTTGTCTTTCCACTTTTGGGTGCTCTGATAGTTGAATTTGGCAACCTAGAGTCAGAGGCACAGAAATCCCATGGTACAGCTTGCTCCTACAGGTGTCTGACAAATTCTGGAGCAATAAGGAAATTATTTCTGTTCTCATCATAATTTAGAAGCACTGTTTCAGGTAAAAATGGTTAGAGAATTTAATCTCTCTTGCCAAACTTAGAATAAAATGCTAAAGAATCTTCTATGACATGCCACTTCAACTGATAACAGATCCTGCCATCAAATCTGGCACTGATCAAAACTCAGACAGCAGACTCTGAATGACTTCAGGAACTGCTGGACTTTTACAAGTCTGAAATGACTGAAAATTTTCCTGTAAAGTGAAAAAACCCAGCCACTTGTAGAATATTTTCTCTAATTTTCTTGAAATTATTAGATTTGGCAATGCATAAGATACATTTAGCAGAGTACCCCCTACAAAGGATTTCTTAAATAATGAAGGAACTTACAGGAAAATGCTACCACAAAATCCTTAAAGCAACTCAGTAACAGCAGCTCTAGTGATGCATCATTTTACTTTGCTTATCCTAATGTATGTCAAAGCAGAGTAAAGTTTTGTGTCCTTTGTATTACCTTAAGAAATAATTAATTTGGATGTTAAAAATTAAGAACATACCCTTGGTTCTGGGGAGGCGGGAATAAGGGATGATTCCCAGATAACACAGATACATTAATTATAATTTTTAATATATATAAAATCAAGGGCCAAAAGTAATGACCAGAGAGGATCACAAACTATGTATTTAGTCCTTATTAGATGAAAATGAGAAATAATGAAATAATGCGGAAAATCTAGAAATAAGTGGTTTTGTTCTTTTTTAGGGGATGGGGAATGCAACACTGTTTTCACATAATCTGTTGATGAAATACTACCCACTATAGCAGTTCTCAAGGCATTTGTATTCAACATATAGAAATGGAAGCTTTTTACTGCTCATTTATCCCACCTGTCTTGGACTCCTCTCAGGACAGATTAAATCACTTTCTGAAAGTCCCTAAACACAGAGGAGATGAATTCCATCCTCTGGGTCAAGGAACATAAATTTCTGTTGTAAAGTGGCATTCCTCACGATGGCACAGTAAAAAAACCCACAAATGAAAAGGCTGGTCAGCCCCAGGATGCAGTCAGAGGAACAAAGTGACCTGAATGCAAAAAGGGACGAGTAATCTCAGAGTGAATCAGGTGAGGAAAGTTTTTTCTTAAAATTGGGAAAATATTAGTGCTATTTGTCAAGAATATTGGTAAGATACTATCTGGAAAATTTGTTCACTCATGTTTGAGAATTCAAACTTGTGCATGAGTAAAGCAGGCACCTGGATGAAATGGAGAAAATTGCTCTGGTAGAGCAGGCATGAAGGAGCTTGTCTTGTTTATCATAGCAAAAAAAAGTCTGGGATGTGATACTATTGCTCTCTGGAAATACATCAGAGGGCTAAGCACCATGAGAGGAGAAAGATATGTGAACTAACAGCATCTACAGGAAATGGAAGATCAGTAGGTAGATGGATAGATGTATAAATAGATAGTCACTTTCAACATGACTCTTTCCTGTAGCACTCGTATCAGAAGCTCAAAGAGCTGGAAGCTGAAACTAGAAAAAAATTAATTCAAAACCAAACAAAAATTTTTAGTTGTGATGATAATTGTAGCAATTTATCAGTTTGCAGTGGACTCTGCCTCAGTGGAAACTTTGAAATGAAAATGGCACATTTTCTCTACCAGATACATTTTTGTTCATTCCTAGTACTGCCCTTGAATCAGAACTGATTCATGTACATCCTATGGCTCTTATTTTGCTGTGTGTCAACTAGGTAATTCTCAGAGTGCCTAAAATCTTGTTGCTATTACTCTACATACTTACTTTAGAGCTCCTTTTAAATTGCAAGAATACTGTAAATCAGATTCATTGGAAATAAAAATGGGGACCTACCCTTTAGTACTTCTGTGAAACAGAAATCCATTTTTTTTTCTGTCTTTAATCTGCCTTCTTGAATGGTTTTATTTCATACATGCTGATAGCTCAGCAGAAGGCTGTTGTTAGCTCACAATAATAGATAGCCTCTAGGTTAACTTCTGGAAGTAACTTTGGAAACTATTTTTCAGGCAATGCTCCAAGAAAAAGAGGCACATGTTGAGGAACTGACATAACTTTTTAACACCACAACCAGCATATTTCTTCATGCAAACCCAGCCAAAACAAGTTGCCAAAATCAATATTGATCTAGTCCTTCATCCAATCAACAAATGCCATTGTTTATAAGATATAACTTTTCTTGGTTAAAGTTCAAAGCAAAATGCCAAGGATTTGCAAAACTATTAAAATGAGAGGATTTAGGTTTCCAGAAACTCTGGCTTGCTTTCAGTCTCAGTGGGTATTCTGAGCCATCAGAAACTATCCAAAGAACCTCTGCAGTTTTTATATAGAACCTAAGGGTGAAACGAAAGCAAAGGAAACGTGAGTGCATGCACATGTGCATATGTGTGTGATATATATACACAAAAAGGTACTTTACAAATATTATACTAAAAAATGGTACTTTGGATTTTTCTGCATCACTGAAATTTAGCTTGAGACTAAGAAAAAATAATTATGCAGTACGATTAAAAGAAATTTGGAAGTTCTCCTGTTTGTTGATAAAATGTCTGGTCTTCCAATCCAACAAAATAAAAATTGTGTTGGGTTCAGAATTCCATGAATGTGGGGTTTATAATTATAAATCCATTGAAACATTGCATAGGCATGGGATTTATTTAACCTTTTCCTTAAGATGTTTCTTTAACAGAACCTGTCAAATATTCCTGAATTTTCCATGGTAGTAATATGTCCAGAACTGCACAAACCCAGAACAGGAAATGCAAATGTTTATCTCCCTTAAGAAAAGATTTTCATGACTCCATTAAAGGGTTATATTCCAGAATCTGGGCTTCATTTTGTGAGACACCCTATAAGATCTTTAGATAATATATAGACAGGTAGGTCATGGGGCAAAAAGCCAAGTTTTCAATGAAACTTCAGGAACCTCAGCAAATGAGACCTTTATATTTCGAAGTTTTCAGTAGTAATCTGTTTTCTAATAGCAGTGTCAAGGTGTTATTTGAATATTACTGCATACTGCTATCTAGCTTTGGCTGGCCATTAGCTAATGGTGAAGCCTCTTGCTTAGGCATTGAATAGCAAAATTTGTTTGTTTTATTAGTCTTTAAATTCCTAGAGACATAGTGTAGGCTGATTTTTAACAGGCTTATATGATACTCTGAGGCTGCTGCTTTGCTTTTTCCTTTAGGATTTTTGGTTTCCTAGCTTGAGGGTGAAGTGGTTGGAGCTGATTATAATTTCCAGTGTTAACTCCTAAAAAAAAACACCACATGTGCCTATTTGCCAAGAATTCCAGTTATTCATTGCACTGGGTGGAGCTAGTGCTGCTATCTCCCCACTTCTACCATTTCAGTAGCCTGAGACAGTCTCTAAAGCACTCTAGCAGTTCCTTTTTTTGTCTCCACATACTTTACCTTGTGGCACAACAGAGAGCAGTGGCTTAAATCCCCTTTTGTGCCATTTTCTTACTGTCTTCTTAAAACTTAAAACTCCTGGTTTTGTAAACAGGCATGGCTCTGATCATGGCAAAATTGATGCAAATTGCATTAGTTTCGCTTAGATTTTTTTTTAAAGTAGTCTCCCTAAAAAAGATCATGGTGGATGTAATCCAGTATCTAGTAATCAGGTTGTAAGATGAAAAATTGAGCTTATTAGAGAGTGGGAATTTGGTACAAAAATACAAAAATACTATTGTCTTTTTTAGGTATTCTGAGAGTCCTCCAGGTCTTGTCTATGCAGAAAAAAATGTGAATTCATGCTATTTAATGATGAACACTCTGAGAAGATAGGTCTAGTTCTTCCAGACATTGTGCCTTATTGTGGTCATGGTTTTGGGTTTCATCACAATTCCAGCACAGACTGTGATAGGATATACATTTCAGGCAGCTAATGTCACGATTTACAAAAAACCTCAAATATTTTCTCAAAGAAACACCTTTGTCAACCTAACTATTTTTGTGTAGCTCCAAAATGAGCATTCCACTCAGACCTTGGTAGGCAGAAAAATACCTACTTACCCCTAGTCTTTACCTGCAGGCCAATCATCTTTTCTTTGTTAGCAGTAACTTGTTTCGAGTTTAGAGCAAGCAAAAATAAGATCTCTTCCTCCTCCATCCTGTCAGCAGAGCCAGACCTCTGTCCAACTTCATCACGAGCTTTCCATCAACCTCAGCCCAGAACTCTGCCTGATCTCACAAATACGGAGTAGGGTGTAGTACCACGAAGAGCCCCCAGCAGCGCCTTGGATACAGCACCACCACCAAGCTTTCAGAGGCGAAGGGACAGAGTGGAGTACCAGCTCCCACTCTGGACCGCTCAGAAGGGGCATTTCACAGCAGGAGGGGCTCTCACAGTCAGACGGGCTGATACGGGGCACTCAGCCTGTTGCTGTAGCTGCTTAAGCTGCCTTGCAGGCTGAGTGGTTTGCACTGTGGGGGCCTCATCTGAAAGTTGTGCATGCTTGAAGGAAATGAGTTGCTGCTGTCATTTTGCAGCCCTTACGGATGCGAGGTGCTATAAGCCACTTGGAGCTGTGGGGCCTGGGAAGCACTGCTGGACTGGGTACATACCAGAGCATCAGTACACTCACCAGGGGAGGAATTTCATGTTTATCTGCTAATAACCTATTGTGAGTTTGTCTACCCATTCCTGATTCACTTTTTTTAAGTGAACCCTACATAAATGTTTCACTGTGATCATTGTCACTGTTACTTATAAGACTGCATTGGGTTTGTTTTTTCAGCATTTTAGGTTCAACTATGTCTATACGGCAAAACCAGAAAACCCCACCCTCCTCAGTCATTGCTTTTTTGAAAATCTTTCCAGATCTTGCTTAAAAGTAGGTGTATTGTTCACACTTTTTCTTCTCTCAAATACAGAAGGCCATTCTGGAGTGGACATCCAATGATATATTTTGTTTTCAGGGAGATGTTTAAAAATATTTGAAATCTATTGCCAGTAAATATTCATACTATTCCCTGCAGAAAAACTTGTTCCCAGAAGTTGCCATAGGTGACATAGAAGTTCAGGAATGATAAATGTTTCTTTTTGCTGATGATTTCACATTTTCTTCTTGCTGCTGACATTTAGACAAAGTTTTCTGCTGACATTAGAAAAAAAAATTATTTTCCCTTTCCAGACGTTCCTGGCCAAAACATCACTTTTGTGCTTGCTTTAACATTCTTAAGTTCCCAGTTGTCCTAAACAAATTCTTTTTTATTGATCTAATGATTGCTAGGTTCAAATTCTCCCTGATTATTCTTTCACTTTATGCCTTATATCTGTAGCTGTTATAGGAAAGCTGAATTGCTTCATTTTAATACTCTTAGTTATCATTCTTTCTGTCTGCCTAGCTGCACAATAACTTTCATTTGACTTTAGGCAGGTGGCTGCACAAATTCATACGGGTTTTTTTCCAGCCCTTGTGCAACCCAAATTAGCAATACTTTCTTCATGCACAATTCTCAAGAGTACAGTAACCCCATCCGTTTGGTGCCTTTGTTTATGTGGTGTTTTATAGCAATATGGTTACAGTTTCCTCACCGCTCTTACATTATCAGGCATCTCTGTTTCCCTGATCACATCTAGCATTGTCCATCCTCTTGAGTTCTGGGCTTGGTTTCTCTCTTAACATCATACAAAATTTCTTCAGTTCTGTACAAAGTCAATTCATGCCAAATTCAAGGTTGCAATGGCCACAAATGAATATATTTTGACATGGCCTTAACTTTCTACAACAAACATTCAGTAAAAGCCTTATGAGTTCCAGATTTGCACAGATTTTTAAACACTGCTAATTCAAAACTTTTGAATTTACTTTTATAACACTCAGAAAATTAAAAGCAGGCTGGACATCAATGAACAAATCTGGGACTGGTTATGACACCATTGTTGTTAAAACAGTTCTGGCTGTTTGTATTTTGAAGTGAGAAAATTGAAAGTTGTTCTGAACAAAACCAATGCTTGTGAATGCTAAACTTTTAAACTCAATTTCACTGCCTTTGGTTTTTCTACCATGGAAAAAACATTCCTAAAAAAACACGGCAAAAAAGTCTTCTTGAGTGTCATTATCTGGCTGCCAATCAATAAGTAAGCAAGAAGGGAACACTCTGCAATAACACAGGAAAAGGAAAACAAAACATGCAGGCCAAATCCTAACAGATCTGAAAAATTAAACCACTTTTACCTCAAAAGCCAAAATAGTTGGGGAGGGGCAACAAAAACATTCAGCAGAGAAACCTACTGCACCTCAGTAAGTTGGAAAGATTTGTTCCATCTACTGCTGCCAAGGAAGAGAAGAAAGGACACAGTTTAGCAGGAAACACACACTTGTGCAAGACTTATACTCTTCTTCTTGTTTATCACTTACATTGATAAGAACCTGTATACAGCTGTTCCTAGTGAGCAAATCTCTTATAGTGGTAATACAGTCCAAGAAAAATATCTTGGTATGTGTTCATACCTTTACTTCCCAAATAAAAGGCACAGCACAGATACCTGCTAGTTGCTGTTTTCTGGAGTTCTGGATTCCTTGGATCTGCACCAATAAAATAATAGTTTGCCTGTGGAGCCACATTTCCCATTCCCATGCTTGTATCTTTGCACATTCAGATGCAGTTGGTACCAGGAAAAATAGTTTGCAGCAATAGAACCTACACTAAACTTTCTGTCCTGCTACTCCAAACACTCTCTAATAGCCTTTATCCTACTGACAATACAGGGATGGACACACTTGCCAAGAAAACTAAAATATTAAAAAATAGCATTTTTTAATGTCTCCTAATTTTCAGCCCCACTGTCTCACAGTGCCAAATACCATTCTGCCACACCACACTGTTCTTTTCTACCTTAACATCTAAAGCAATAATACTCCACCGCGTCTTGTTTAAAGCCTTGAAGGTTCAAATATCTGCAAGGTTAAAGGCCCTATTCCTGAGCACTTAGCTAGAGGCAAAATAGACAGCTGAAAGCACATGCAGCGTGATGAAGGTACACTACATGAGAGACTCTCCCCCTTCCCCCACTCCAAAATTCATTTTAATGTAAGAACAAGAATTTCTAGAAGAAAACAGTCATCCAAAAACTTCCTAATTTTGCTTTTCTGTTCATGCCACTCTTAGTACCCATAAGAATGAAGCAATGGAAATAAGAATTTGTTCAACTTCATGGGGGTATAATACTTGACACACTTTGTTTCATTTAAATACATTTCATTTAACACCTTGCCTTAGGGGACAGAGAGAACTATATAAATAACAGGAAGTTTCCTGGTAAAGCAGGAAGCTATTTTTAATTCTTTTCAGAAGCCCTGTAGAGAGATACGGTAGCAGTGATGCTGTGCTCTGTTTTTCCTACTCATCTGACCCAGCACAATGGCTGCAGAGGCTTCCTTGTTTGGTAACCATAGCACCCCAGAATCATCTAAACCTATACACTGCTAAATGCAGGAGGTAGATAAACCAGCACTGAAACCAAGGCAATGCTAGATGTTCAGGCAGATGTCAGCTTCGGAGCCTTCTAAAACTGGATTGAGGTGTATCTTTAAATGGTGGTGTAATCCTTAAAGCCCCATGGACTGGGAGCCTGGAAACCCTGGAACGCTCAGCCCAGGTCAACCTGAATTAGCAATGCAGCCCCCTCTTTGCTAGGACACCTGGCAGGCAGGCAAATTTTGGCTTGAGCTGGGGTTGCAAGCTGACTGCTATAAAGATGGAGGCCAATATAAAGTTAAAAGTCAGAGCTTTCAAGGCTTCCTTGGTCTTGTCTGGAGTAGGATCCCAAATACTCCCTGGCCCCAGGGACAGCTTGGGCAGTGGGCTGTTCTGGAACTCTGGGCTCTAGGACCACAGGCTCCTAGACAGAAACCTCACAGCAACACCTCTGCTGCCCACCAAGACCAGGAAAGAGCACTTCAGATCTGACAGATTTCAAAGAATCACAGAATGGTTTGAGTTGGAAGGGACCGTAAAGATAATCAAGTTCCAACCCCTCCACCATGGACACCTTCCCCTACACCAGGGTTTCTCAAAGCCCCATCCAACCTGACCTTGAACACTTCCAGGGACGGGGCATCCATAACTCCTCTGGGCAATCTGGTCCAGTGCTCACTCACTACTCTCATGGTATCAAATTTCTTCCTGATATCCAATCTAAACATACCTCTTTAAGTATAAAGGCATCACCCCTTTACATGCCCTTGTAGAGAGTCCCTCTCCAGATTTCTTTTAAGCCCTCTTCAAGTACTGGAAGTTACTATGAGGTGTCTCCAGAGCCTTCTCTTCTCCAGGCTGAACAACCCCAGCTCTCTCAGCCTGTCTTCATAGGAGAGGTGCTCCAGACCTCTGATCATCTTCATGGCCTCCTCTGGGCTTGCTCCAACAGGACCATGTCCTTGTGTTAAGGCCCCAGAGCTGGATGCAGTACTCCAGATCAGGTTTCACAAGAGCACAGTAGAAAAAATTATAGAAAAGTTTTCTTACTTTCTTTTTTAAAAAACTGACTAGCTGACCTCTGGATCAATTCTTCCATCCTGGCCATAGGGACACGCTATGTAAGAGGAAAATATAAATGCTTCAGACTGTATCATAATTTCACAGAGTTAGTAAATGTGTCTCTAAAATGCCAGAAAATAATTTGCTGTGATGCCATCAATCCTATGACTTTTAATGCTACAAAATAAGATAAGATCTTCCTATTCATCTTACTTATCTTGCCATGGCCAAGACTGAGATTTTCTTTCTAATAACTGGGTCATCACACATTAACAACTATTTATATATCATGTGTCAACTGGAAGTGAACTAATAGAAGGACAGTCTAAGAACTTGCCTGAACCAGAAACCTCAATGGGTCATTTTGCCTTTGACTTTACTACAACTATAATTAATTCTTTTTCCGTGTCACTGTTCAAAGGACCCAAGTAAAGCAGTCCATCGTGGGAACTGAATACAAACTGAGAGTGCTTGTACTGAAACTAAACTGCAAAGTAAGCTGAAGCACAAAGTGTCTACTTTTTTAAGATGATACAGTTGTATCCTTAAACTGAGACAATAAAATATGTATATCAAAAACATTACAAAACATCGCACTGAAATACAGTGATTCAATTTAAGACCCAGATTGGCAGAAAAAGAAAGCAGACGTTAAAACTGCATTCTTGTGGATCTTGCTTGAAGGCCAAATCAATACCCTTATCTCTGAAACTAGCCAATGTAAGTTTCTCTGAAGGTGCAATACTCTGCTGCTTCTAATTTCCTATCTCTGTAAATTCTGTTTTCACCAAGCTAGTGATCAGCCTGTGAAGAAGGACTGATGCTTCTAAAGTCTCTCCCCAGCTGGTAATGTAGCAGTGGAAGCAGATGCAAAGACATTACAGAATGTAGCATCTATGCATTTATTGACCCATCTTTATTCCTTTGGTGCAACATACGAACAACTATGCAAGCATTGCCCTAACAAATAGAACAAATAATCAATAAGGCAGGAGGAAAGCTGAAGTTCACATGCAACCATAGTTTTTTTTTCTCTTTCCACAAAAAACATTTTTTAAACATGGATCAAGCTCATCATTCACATGCAGCATGAACCCCACACTCTTCCCCTTCCCCCATGTGCCTATAAAGAATGAAAGTGGTGAGAAAATACTGTGACTGCTTCTTACTGATTACAGTACATTTTTGTGATAAAATGGTTTGGGGGACTATCAGGATGAACTCCAGCTGACTGCTTTCAGTCCAGCAATATTCCATATAGTCAGGAACTAACCCTTGAAGCATTTCCTTCTTTCCTTGAGTTCTGCAGGGAGAAACGCTGCCTAGTTATCTGTACATCTTGAGTGCTTCTCTGTATTTCTTTAATGCAAGACAAAGAGGCATTCAATAGGAATTTGCCTTTATTATACAGCTTCTACTTCTGTTTCTGCCATTGCCACATATCAGCTCTGTTTTTGTTCCCCAGCCAATTCTTTTCATATTTTCCAGACCATTCAAGTACCTGTGCCCAGTGCCACAACAAAGTTTAATGAGTAAGTCAGTACTACTTCTTAAGCAAGCAATTAGTTTTGATTCATCTCTTTTCAGATCTGTAAGGGAAACGGTGAATTAAAGAAACTAGAAGTTCTTGCTGCCACTACCATGTGCTGGCTCTGAGCTACAGTCTCTCTGATATTTGCAGGAGTTCTGAGTGTGAAGTCAAAGTGGATGATGGTTTTTCTGTAAAATGATTAACGGTGTCAGTCCACTTTCACTCTTCTCCTGGAAACAAGTCAGACAGTTCTTTCAGAAGAGCTAAACTCAAAAATCTTCCGAGTCAGCCTGCTTTGGGGAACCAGGGTAACCTCAACCAGAATTAGCTCATCCAACCTTTCACCCTACTCCCAAACCTGTAAAAAGTTCTCAGATAGGGGTATGTTTGGGAGTCTGGCACCAATGACTGCTGCTATCTGAAGTAGCTCAGACCAGGATTAGGTTTTTTGGATGGAGATTTGGACATGAACGTCCATTTATTTCAAAGTTATTTTCTTTTCCACTTCTGTTGGTCTGGAATATGAAATTTCTGCACACCAATGTCTGTCCTACCATTGCCAGCCTTTAGGAAAAAACATCTTTGTCCCTCTCACAAGGAAAACACAGCAGAAGATGATAGCTTCCACAAGTTCTGATGGCACGGGATTTTTTTTCCTTTTCAGCTGCGGTTTTCCTTTGATATCTCAGCCTGCAAGTATTACTTTGTTTTTCCTTGTGTCATTGACAATTTCTTATGCCTTGCATTTTGTATTGGAGCATGTGACCTAGCAGCCAGAACCCTGACATGACCCTACGACATATGATTTCCAAGCGACCATGGAGGGCAGAGGGAAGGAGTGTATGCTATAACCTGTTGGCTACTTCAGCATCTGATAGGTGCTATTTGGTCTTCCCTTCTCTAAGGAAGGGAAAGTAAAACCTAGTAAAACTAGGGTGGCTAATTTTAGTCCTCAGTGTGTCTCATTTAGATTTCAAAAGCAGATAGCTTTTGTAACTTTTCTACATGCATACAGAAAATAATCCTTCTGTTTTGGTTTTACACCTGGAATCTGATTCTGGATGTGAAATGATTTTATCACTGCCCTACTTCCTCTGTAGCATTCATTGCCATCTTTGTGCTTCTGATGGCTAAGATGTCAGAGAAATGTTGATGCCAGTAACACTGCATCTTCTCACACAGAACTCATACTAGAGCTCCTTATCTCTGTGACTGCTTGTATTTGAACTTCCTATTTTTCTCTCTGGATGATGCTAATAGAAAGTCTAATATTTATTCTCATATCAAAGTTTACATTTTGTTTTTGCTTATGTTGTATCTCTTCAGGCAGAGATAATATTAAGGCCATTATTGTAAAATGAGTCAGCATTTTCAAAAACTGCAGTCTTCAGTCCCCAAATGCTTAACCCTCTGAGAACAGTTTTGTATTAATAGTAAAGGACTCCCAAGGCTTGGGCCTGGACTAGCTGGAATTGTAGTACTTGAGATGCTGATGTAAGTTTGCAACTTTTATTTCATCCTAACAAAGTTTCCAGTATCATATGTACATGTGAATGGGTGCAGAATAGTTGAAGGAAGACAGATTCAAACACACTTAGTTAGACACTAATTAAACACGCTTTGGTATCTATTCCCTCTAGTATTTTGTTTCAGAGAAGCCGTGAGCTCTTCTGGCTTAGCTGGCTAAGGAACCATTCTCTCTACTATAGGCAATTCCTAGACTTAGGCAGCTGGAGTCCCAGTCCTCCAAGTGCTCATATTTTTCAGTCCCATCATGGAGATTGACCTGAAGATGAGAAACATGCCCAGGTTCCAAACTTCATCTTCTTTTGGCGTCCCTGACTTCGCTATCACTAAAAGACCTTTGTCACACAGAACCATAAGCACAGCTCCAAGTAGCATTACACATTTTGAACTTGTATAAAGCACAGTACCTCACCACACCTTCCACCTTCTCTCTGGAAACATCTCCTGATGTTGCCTGCTTTGGTTGTAAGGACAGGAGCCATTGCAGGTATTCCTCTGGACTGACTGCAACAGAGTAAAAAGAACAGTGCAGCAACTTTCTAGGAAGGGTTTTTCAAAAAATGAAAACAAAGCCTATTGACTGGAAATGATCTAAATGTGATTATAGCCACTGCCAGGTCTGTTGGCAGCGTAAGCTGCCAGCTTTCCTTTCCTGTTTTTTTTCCCTCTGATAACATATGTAAACAATCAGTAGTACACATCAGAAGGTTTTTCTTAGTCTTACGCAGGACCCGCACACACACAATACGGCATGGCGAAATCTCCATCAGACATAGGACTTGTTCTGTCATAGGGCAAATTTGCATTTGCAGGACATAAAACAGCATGATGGTAATGGAACTATTTGCAATTCGGGGAAACGATGCTGAGGACAGGGTCAGATGACTGGAAGTTTCTGCCCAAGGCACAGCATGACATGAAAATTGCATGGTCCTAGCTTCTCACACCCATCCCATGGTTCATTCCCATTTGCTCCTCGTAGGCTGACAGAGGCAAAGAGATCATTACTGCAAAAGCCAAGGTTTTGGAGGGTTTAATACAGTCTTCACATTTTTCTTATCTTGGTGCACGGGGTCATTTGATAAAGTTGTCAGGGAGCCCTGAAGCTACTGAACACTGTTGAACTTCATGATGCACATCAGCATTGCTCACAGGTATTCCACATTGTACATGCAGGCACCAGTAGGGACATCAGTATCTCTTCAGAGGGAGTTACTTTTAAATAAAAACTGAGATTATGATATAGTCAAATGAATCTGGGGTGGGGCGGGGGGGGGGCTGGATCTTAAACAATTTTTAAAAATTATATGTATACTTCCAGGTAAGCCTTTCCCACTTTCTCGTCGTATGTTCTTCCATCAGTTCTACACACATTTTTAACTTGGTTGAAGCCCTTTAAATGTCTTTGTGCTCACCAAACTACCTACTTGGAGCAGGGACAGAACTTGATATAAAAAGACAGAAGAGACCACAAATTACTGTTGAAAACCAAAAATTTTAAAAAAAGTTTAAAATATGGGCAAAAGTACACCTCAAATCTTCTCCTTCTGAAATGAAATCTCAGGGACAAGGGGACAATGAAACTTGAGCTGGGTAACTAAGCTTTCTGCTTTGTAAACTATGACCTAGGATGCTCCAGGGTAGTTCTGAAACTTACCAGGTTTGATCACTGAAAGACTTCACAGGCACTGGAGAGTGCGACCAAAAATATGTTGTGTTGCCTTTTTTGTTTTCTTCACCAATGTAAACAACACAGAATTATGCTGTCAAAGTATCCTTGGAGACACTGACCTTGCGAATACTCTTGATTTTAAAGGAAATACAAATGATGATGTTAAATGAACCCCTGGCTCAAACAGCTGATCCTTCATTATCCTGAGCTTTATTAAAGCAGAAGTGAACAACACCATTTAGACACAGTTGAAAGCTCATTAATATTCCAGATAATTCTCACTGAACTATTAAGCAGGAAAATATGTTTCATTATTAAATGTAATTTGCCAGAATATTTGAAACTGTGATGTTGGACAGAGAGCAAGGTGAGTACATGGCAAAATGATATGCCAAAGTGATAAGTCATGGACAAAACGTGCTGTCCCTGTACCAAGAAAGTAGTTGTAAGTCATCCATTGCTTCATCCTCACAGCACCGCTGTATTGCAGACTGGAAAGCAGAGGTATAAAGAAGAGGCTTGAGCATCCAAAAGGACATGTAACGTGTGTTCTCACTACAGAGAGCTTTGAAAATACTCCACCCATAGCTGTAGAGCACACTGACTTTGTAGCTGACTGTAAGCAGCAGGAGATGGGGTATCCACAACACCATGCTGCCCCATATTCAAGTCCACTTTTCTTGGTCACTGTATCTTGTCACAAACCAGAAAGCCAAGCTATCCATGAGTGCACCTTCACTCCTATTTTAAAACCTGTCAGGCAGCCAGATTTCTGCTGCTCATACTGGATGGCCTGCTCTGCTCCAGAAGGTAAGAACAAGAAAAGGTCACTAAAAGCTGGGCTGTTTTTATTTCATTTCTTGAGACTGACTCATACTCTCCAATTCCTTGTCCTTAGGGAAGATACAAGGAAATGATGTAATTTCACTTTTTTTGGCTTATTTTCATGCTTTGGACTTTTTTCTTTTGGCATAATTTGTACTGGGCCTGTTTTTTAATTAATCTGTATGGATTGTGCTAAAGTAAAAGCCTGAGCTGTCTGTCTCTTTATACTCATTTGTAATAGGGATGTAATGGTTAATGGTTGAGGGTAAGAAGTATTGATCTCCATGATATACCAGGTGACCCATTAATAATTACTAGGGAGTTCTACAAGCTTTCTTTAGAGATCAAATTTTAAAAGGATGACCAAATTGAAATTTTAAAAGTCCGCTAAAATTTTTAAAAAACATCTGTTTGAGAGATGCAGTTGTGATAATCCCTGCAGCTGTTGCCGTAAACCTGGGGTGGAAGGGGAGATACTTTCTGCACACCAATGTCTGTCCTACCATTGCCAGCCTTTAGGAAAAAACATCTTTGTCCCTCTCACAAGGAAAACACAGCAGAAGATGATAGCTTCCACAAGTTCTGATGGCACGGGATTTGTGATGGCACACATTTTTTGTGTTTCATTAAAAGAAGAAAATCAGAAACATCTTGAAGATGAAGCTCCCAGTGTTTTGGTGTTTTGAACTGAGACCTTATCTCTAAACACTCCTGTGGACAGCCTCCAGTTCAGATTGAAAACTAGAACTGAAGCTACCTGTAGACCATCAGGAAAATTTTGATTTTGCAAAACTGAGGTGGAAATCTTTACAAAAGTATCTCCTTATGAGGAGACAAATACACTCATGTTGTCCTAGGACTGAGACTAAAAAGGCAGATAAGGTGCCCAGAGGCAGAGGATGTCCAAAAGGTGAATATAGGTTTGAGTTCTTTCAGACTCAGGAAGGAGCTGAGCATGGCTGTGTCTGAAAGTTTCCTCAACTAGATGATATTTCAAGGCATGAGTGAAAAAGACATTCTAGAAGCTGGTTTTAATTAGGGTGTGACGTACCAGGAGTTTGGAGTCACAGCTGACTGAAAGCTCCCCAGGAAGCAGCATCTTCCAACTCTCTGGGCAAACTTAGCCTCTCATCTGGGGATAGGAAAAGTACAGTTTGGCACACTATCCTCAAAATATTATTGGCAAGAATATGGATCAAACTGGATATTGCACAGAAGTGGATGGCAGCCTTTTACAAGGCAAAATCTTGTGTGCTCATACAAAACAAAGCCCTTTGGAGAGCCCCAGCATTGTTGCACCAGAGCAGGTCTATCTGTCAGGTCTGTGCAGCAGTAACCTGCAAACTGACAGACGTAGCTCTGGATATGTGCAAATGCACAATCACAGGTGGCAAAAAAAGCCCCCAGGCCAGAATAAGGAGGCTCTCAGTGAGCTCAGGCATATTGGTTGCAGCAGAGCACATTGCTTGAGTTTCCTGCAGTGCCTATCATTTCAGGTGCCACCATTCCCTTGGGCAGGTAGCAAAGCCTGAAAGGCAGATTGCAGGTATAATCTGAGGTGTGAACACGCGTGTACTCTATTAAGCTTAAACAGAAGCTGAGATGAAGTTCTAACAGCACCTACTAAGAACTTTAGGACATAACTGCTATTTTAAGTAACCAAATCCCTTTATGGATCAGACCCCAGTGGAAGAAATTCAAGAGCATTAGCACAAAGCCACTGGAGTACACTACTGTAGGAATTATCTTTTTTCACAATCAAATGCTTTTTACAACTCACTTTACATTCCTTTCTATTGGCTTTCTGGAAATATGCATTCACTCAAAATGTGCCTGATCATTTGTTGAGAACAAATGCAAAAAACATATAAGCAAGAATTAACTGAAATTAGATTTTGTACTTATATCAGCAGCTGCAGAAGAACCTTGTCTGGGCTCTAGCAATCCAGCCGAGGAACTGAAATTACACAAATGAGTGTGACTAATCAAAATTAAAACATTTAGTGCAAAAAGTTAGCCAGCAGTAGTAAATGAAATTCAGCAGCCTTTTGAGAGAAAAATAATGATTCACTCCAATAAATAAACTGGAAATCAGAAAGGTAAACTGTTAAGTATTTAACTCTTTCTTCTGCTCTTCAAAACATTAATATTCCTTTGCTCAGGTAGGAAACTGCATATAAAGACTTGACAAAATCTGAAATCACTGACAAAGTCAAAATTAGCATGCAGAAGTTCTGATCTCATTATCAATGCCTCAATGTACTATATGATACCAAGCACATTGCTTTAAATGAAGCCTACATGATTCCAGACTTTTTTTTCTTCACTCTTTATGCACTCTCATGAAAACCTATGTAGCGCAGGGTCTTCTTTGATCACAGAAAATTAATCTGTTTTCCTGATTTGGCAAACCCATCATTTTCTCTTTTTTGGAGAACTGAACCTAGGAAACCAGATTTTCATATTTTTTATGTGAAAGCCACAATTTTTATCACTTGATAAAATAAAATCTACTATTCTGAGTTGCATGTAAAGAACACATGTAAGGATTCCTCTGCTTACATAATGATTCAGCGTAGCTTGCTTTCTCTTTGCATCATCAAACACACAGAACTTACCAGAGGTTGCTGGCCAGAGAAGTATACAAATACACATTTGAGTGTTACCATGCAAAATTGCTTGGTTTGCACACTAGAGAAAAATATGCAATGCCTTCCCAAAGCCACAAAAATATATATGGTTGCCTATCTATTACCATTTTGGTTCAGAGCAGCAATGCAGTTTTGCAACAAACCCCCTGACTGTTCCCATTTACTGCACACTGACTCAGCCCCCAGAGCAGTTTTGGTGCACAGAAGCACTGAATTCCCTTCGCAGGGAACTAACCCAGAAGCTCTGCTCCGTGCACATGAAATGCACTCCAGCGAGGGTGTTACGAGTCCAAACCAACCAGCGGGCCTTTGGGCAGCTTTTGGGCAGCTTGCATGGTGAGAAAAGCCAATCCAAGGGATCAAGTTAAAGGTAGCCTGAAGTTCAAATCCTTGTAATGTTTATAACAAACATACTGATTCTCAGCACTAACTACTTCAATATGGTGATCTGTTTCTGTTATGATGACTTACTCATTAATGTAATCAGAGCCAGTCCATGAGACAAACATAAAAAGGAAAAAAAAATTCAAAAAGTATGATAGGTTTTTGCCCAATATTTTGAGAGGTATCTCTATATGTTTGTTTATCATGCTGGTAGTTCCTCCACAGCCCTTGCTATCACCTCCTCCTATGACAAAAAAAAATACAGCTAAGATTTTAGAGATGAAACAAGATACTTTTGCTTTAAATTAACTTAGATGACAAAAATCTGAAATGGTAAATTTAAAAATATGGTACCAATTTTGATCTACTATACATGAACTGAACAGATAAAATAAATAAGAAAACATCTCAGTCTTAATCTACTACACAATGGGTGATTCCTGATCAGACAGACATGATGGTGGTCTCATTTTACAACTTCTAAAGCACCTGTTTTCTTTCAAAATTATAACACACAGGAACTCACTAATAAAAATATGACAAAAAAATCAGTTCTACACTGCCTACTACTCCTGTAGAGAAAGACAAACTGATCACTGTTCTAAATACTGGGGATTGTGGAGATGCCATGGGTCATGCTCAAATTAAGTTTGCTTTGGAGAAACAGATTTTTTTTTTTTTTACCTCAGCAGTAACTACTTTAGAGGAATAATTTCTCAAGACTGAAAATAACTGTCAAACTAAGAGAGCAAATGGAAGCATTTTATTTTAAACCTGAATGATAAATGAGAATTTTTTAAGAAGGCTTTATTAACTGCAAAACTCCTGTCACCAGGACAGAAGCCTTCCTTTGCTTAAAAAGATAAGCTCATTTAAAATGATGACAGCGCAGTGCTCAAAGGCAAACACACGTAAATTGAGCTTACCCATTTTCAACTTGGGCAACACAAAATTTACCCCCTTCTTGGTTCCTGACTAATATTGCCTCTTGAAACTAACAGCAACAGTGCTATTCTTCTATCTCAGTTTTTATGGTGCACTTCTCTGACCTTTCAGAAAGTATGAAGAATTCCCAGAAAATCTGTAGATGCCAGTGCTCTCTCCCAAGTACTATTCATTTTTGCATGTTACCTCACCAAGTTATTCCAAGTAAGAGCAGCTATCTGGAGTGAAAAAGTTGGCGCTGAAGACACAGTGTTCACCCCCTATATGTTTCAAGGGATTTTAATTTGAAGGAGCTCGAGCTGGACACGTGAACTAAAAACTCCATGAGCCACGTGAGGACATTTGGGAAGCCACTTCCAGTTTAGTTGCTTTGTAACTAACTTCAGTTCTGGCACCCCCAGATCTCCCTTCATCCTGAACAAGCACTGCAAGCGGGAACAGCTGGGAGATTAATGTACCACAGGCACATCCCCTGAGCTCTTGGTACCCATCTTGGATGTCCTACCTCATGAACAGGCAGACAGAGGTAAAAGAAATAAAACCTAGCCATGCTGATTTGCTCTGAGCTATTGGTGATACTCTGGTTTCCACTCTGCTACACATTCTCATAGCCGATGCAGTGAAGTACAAGGGAAAGGACAAAATGAGCCAGCTCCCTGGCTTTATTATGGGCAGCATTTGTTTTCTCTCCAGCTTGTTCTGAGCAACAGTAAGGCACCATTCTTCTGACTTACAGGGCTCTTTAAATTTTTCTGCTTCTCTCAGAAACAGAGGATGAGGGTAGGACCTGTCCCATTCACAGTGCCATGTGGTCCCCTGTGCGGTATCTGGCATCTTCCAGTCACTCTGTACTTCACAACAGTATTTGTGAAAGTAGGGGACTCCATTAGCATGCCTGTATCTCAGAGAGGCAATGAAAGCAAACATTAGTAAAGTTTTACCTCTTTTTCTCTAGTCTTCCTATCACAACTATACTCTTTGATAAACCACTGCAGAGGTGTCAAATATGACAAGGATGATTTATTTTTATTGCCCCTTCTGCAGTGATTAGCATATTTTTCTTTTGATTTTTGTCTTCCTGTCTTCAGTTGCTCCCTCATTCCCATTTAATTCTCCCCCCTTTGCACCCTTCTCCCCCTTCCTTGTTTTGTCTCCCTCAGGTTCTTTCATTGTCACATTGTGCTCCTTCAAATGCCGCACACATTTTGTCAATGGAGCCTCTGTAGTGGCTGGAAACTGAGAAGACCCTGTACTGCTGCTTGCCAGGCAGCGGGGGACCAGGGATTTCTCAGTTTCCAGCTGCTTTTGAAGCAGCACTGATTGGTTTCTCTTGCTGCTGCAGAAGAGGCTGGCACATGGGAGAAACAAATTCAGCATGTCCTTCTGGCCTGTTTTCAATAGATCTGCAAGCGCCAGAACAGAGATGGGGAGCAATTTGACGCTGTCTGCTCAGCCATCCATCTCTCTATTTACCGAAGCAACAGTCTCTCCCTTTGCCTTTCTACCAATTTTTCCTTAACTTCTGTGATTCTCTCTCTGCCACATCTCTTTCCAGTCCCCTACTGCAGCTTAGCCAGAGTTTCTGTAGAACCTTAAAGACATTTTTCTCTTGTGCTACTTTTGCAGCAGTATTTGAGTGAACAGTTCTGTTGCTCAGCGAAGTGCTACTCAGTCACTAACAGAGTGCAATGGCTTAAAACATGCAAGCAAAAACAGAGTAATTTCAGCTGCATTTGTAATCAACATAAGGAACAAGACAAAAGTTTCCTAAGTTCATTAAGGCAAGACAACCCTTTGAATATTCCTTTTAGACAATTTCTACAACGAAAAAAAATAACACCACAAACAATGGGAACATATTTAAATATTAAAAGCTTTTTCTCCCTCATGAAGTTTTAAGTATCTCCAATATGTTTGAAGAACCTCCTGTATCATGCTTAGGAAATACCACTGCAAAGACTTCTTCAATCAGACAAATTCAAGGGGCTAAAATACAATGCTGTAAGTGGGTAGAGTAAGCAACAGAAGTCCACAATAACCATATATATGCCCTAGGCCAGCTGTAAATCACTAAAACATTGCATTCATAAAAATACATAATTGTATTTTATGAATCCACTATTTCCTAATGGTCATTATTTATCTGGCCACTAGGCATTAGAAACTGCAGACGCAATTCAGAGAATAGGTTGGAAGAAGACAGGTTAGTAGTTTCGAAAATGAGTTCAAGGCAGATATGTTAAGAAACAGCAGATAAGTGGTTTGGGGGTAAAAATCAGGACAAGGCTCCACCAGGCAGTAAATGCAAAGTTACAACAATTAATCCCACATCAAAAACCTCACTGTCTCTTGCAGCGTACTCAACTGGCACAGCTGAAGGTAAAAGATTAAATTTGTTCAAAATGGCCAAACCTTTCCTCTGTGCAATCCGAGTTTTATCAAATGTCACTTTTTCTCCCATAGTTGTCATTGATGCAGCATAAAGCAAGCTGGCATGAACAGCCATGATGTGTATGTATTATGTGTGCTGTGTGACTCAACACGCTGTGCCTGATCTGGGCTGAATTTGTGTTGCCCAGAGATCTGGTAACTCACAGAACTACTCTTTATAAAAACATATCTACAACCTTGGAGATAAAGGGTAATGTTAATGAAATAAAAGAGGCCATATAAAAAGTTAAACTGTTATTCTGGGCTAGATTTCCCCAACAGCTCATCTCCCACTTAAGTACCCAAACAAAAAAAACTTCTCAGCCTCTGGATGCTGCAGGGTTTCAACATTAGACTCCTAAGGTGTATGCATAACTGGATACCCATTGGGCTGGACATGGTATAGATTCATTTCATCTAATGATGAAATTAAGAAAAATAAACTGAACTCTTTTTTTCCCCACAATGATAGACTTACAAAACAGAGGTTAAGAATATGGTTTATCCAGGGCAGCATTTAAGTATGCCACGATATGATTGAGGAGGAGGAATATTCCACCAAGAAGGTGGATGTTCAGAGATGACATGTCATAGAACGAGAGTACAAACATAGTTGTTCGATTGCTTATTCAGTAAAAGCTTTATTTTTATCAGAAAACTTATTTTATTAGTCAGAATGTATCTATTCTTGTGGTTTACATTTGCTAGTGACCACGACGCCTGTAAAGTTCCTCCTGAATACTGAAATCCCTTATTTACCTGCAGAATACATGAAACAAGTTCTAAATTTCCCTGGCATTATGTGAAGAATATCACAGAATCCTAGAATGGTTTGGGTTAGAAGGGACCTTAAAGACCATCTAACTGCAACCTCCCTGCCATGGGCAGGGACAGCTTCTACTAGAACAAGTTCCTCAATGTCTGCACTGTGTCCAGAAGGTTGACTGAGAAACCCAGTCTATTCCCTACGCTAATCTAGTCATTGGCTGGTAGAATAAAGCCTCCAGCACAGGTGCAAGCAGGCACTGAAATGAGATGATTTCCACAATGTAGCACCTCTCTATGGTGGACTAGACATACAGGACAATCACTTCCACTGGACTGCTAATGGAAATGTCTTTCAGTCCCCACACATTTGGAGCAGATTTACATCAATTACCTACAGATTGAAGGCTTTCTGTCCTTTCATTTTATTACTAATGTCCTCACGGAGCCACTCTGCCAGCTTCCCATCCCCTGCCTTTTCCTCCCCAAAATTAGAGACCCAAAATTATTTACACTTTGCATACATTTGATTATGTAAATGCATCTAAGCTATACATTGACTACTCTTCTGCAACTTTTACTTCAAACACAGTTCCATAGGACCAGATGGTAAAAAAAATTATTTATTTCAGTTCTGACCCACTGCTGAAAGCCTGCCTAATTGCAGTACAAATCCGTGGAGTTCAGCTCTGGGTGGAATGGCTCAGGGAAAGTGTCCTCCAAGTACAGATATGTAACTGAGCTGGTGAGGTTTTCCAAGGAAACAAGCAAAGGCTGCTCTGCATGCCCTCGCAGGCTCCAGAACCAGCTCTGCGGCTCCAGCAGCTGGGGTGTCCTGGTGCCAGTGAGGCCGGGAAGGTGGAGTCTGGAAGACATGTGTGTGCAGCTACCTGGAGGTCTCCTCTCTCATATCATGTTTCAGGCAAATCATCCAAGAAGGCTGTCAAACATTACGTGGACTGGAGAGGTTTTATGCAAAAATGACGAGTGATGCTTAGTAAAAAGCAACTGAGATAGGACCTAACAAGAGTGTGTTTACTTGTGCCAAAACCACTAATTATCAGATGAAATGTCAACGATTATGTATGTGGTAGTGCTGTGACACTGTAGCTATGTGAGGCAGGGACTACAGCAGTCCTTCATGTGTTTTTGCTAGTACAGCATAGTTTCTAGTTACTTGGCAATGAGCCTCACTTAAGAAATGTTCTGGGTGCAGCTCCACCTGCCCTTTTTATAGCTTTCCAGAACTGCTGCCTGTTTCTCTCACCCCATGCTGGCACTCCTGCCGGTTTAACAGCGCTGATGCTGAGACCAAACTAATAAACTCAACTGAATGCTGCTGAGTTTGTCCCAAGCGATGCAGATGCTCTGCACTGAGTTCCATTACTCCCCTGCTTCCATTTTGATGCAGCACCAAAACACTGGACTTAGCTCTGCAGCAAGCCAGCCCAGACCAAAAAAGAAGGGTTGTACTTTTTACCTTTATGTCTTAACATACTGCCAGGAAACCCACCTCAAGCTCTAGGCGCCAAGGGTCTCACGCCTGTGTGCGTATGTTCAGCCAAGGGTGCAGGACAGCACCCTTGACAGTTAATGACAGCAACAGTAATGCCTGATGTGTCACTCCGGTGGTGGTGAAGCAGCCGTTTTTAGCAGGAGAAATGAATTACTCACTAGCTGCTGTTAGGCCGAAGAGATGCTAAAACTGCTCATTTGGTTTCAACATCACAGTGACACAGTTGTACTCATCCAGTTTCTAGGAACTGTTCAGTTTATGTCAGTCAGGGCTCTCCACATCTCGCTCCAGCATATGGCATAAGCCCCGGAAAAAGCGATCTGCATGGACAAGCTGTGGTAAGTGGCAGAGATTATCTTGCTGCTGTTACAGAACAACATATCCAAGTTCTCAATATTTATCATCAAAGCTTTTCCCATTTAACTATTTTCTACGGAAGACTTTGACATTAGGAAAAGGGGAAACAGACACCCAGGCACCCTTTCAGCAATGCTGCGTCAATTACAAATACAATGATCACTAGGTCTGGGCTTATTGGTGACAGTTTTTCTTCCCTTCAATTTGTGTTACGGCCTGAAATCACAAAGCTGTGATCCCCGAGAACCTCCTTTGTAATGCATATCAACTTTTGTTGTGCCCCTTTGTTCCCAATGTGATGGAGCATTGTGGTGCCTGTGTCCAGGGAGCAGGTTCGCTTTATTGTTCTTGTAAATATGTACTGCTGGGCGCAGCTCGGTGGAAGGCATTGAGTTTGTGCATGACTGACGCCGACCCGGACAACTGCTCTGACCCCCAGCAGATGGTGGTGCAGGGACTGCAATGATCTGGAAGTAATAGCATGTGCCATTTCTTTTTGTTTGGAACAGACAGCCAGACCCTGCGTTTCCCTCCCCTGCGCAGCAACAGCTGTATATACAGTAGGGACCGGCGCACCCCTAACTGTCACTCCAGTCCTCCTCCTCTGCCAGTAATCAGAAAACCTTGGGTTCTGAGACTTCATGGAGATTAAACACTATATGAACACCACATGGCTCTTTCCAATGTTAATAAAATTGTGAACATTGGGGCATAGATCAGTTGCTTTCCTAGGGAAACGTGAGTAATAGTTAAAAATATCTATCACCCCTGATATTAGACTTTGCAGTGATGGACTTGCTGGTTTTTAACCTCTGCACAGAAAAAGCCAGGATACAGGAGTCAGTATTAACTAAGAATTTTAACTTTTAGACTAAAAATAGCCTCTCTGTAGCTTAAATAAATTTTACTTGTCATTTGTATTTATCAGAGACCAAAATAAGTGTTTGTTTTGAAAGGAAGGTATAAAATGGGTGGAAGTCCACAAGTGATGTTTTCACCAAGGCCATGGGATATTTACTGCTTTTGGAATGATAGCAGAGCAGTTTGCATTTGATTCTGTAAGTAAGAGGCCAGATTTTTTTATAACTCACTGTATTATGAGGCAGCTCATCAGAGGTCAGAAATGACCAATTACAGAGTGTTGGAGTTAACAATCACCCACTGTATGTCTGGCCTGTGTTACCAGTCTCCATAAAATTGTCCTGACGGTCCAGAAGGGAAGTTCCTTGGAATGGATGGAGTAACGGCTCCTCCCCTCTCAGCCCCAGCTGAGATGGCTGTCAAAGAAAAGGGCTGAAAACCAGCTGCACTCTAAACACTGTTTCTGGCTGCTATAATGCTTCTTGGAGGCTTTCAGCTGGCAGGTCAAAGAACAGCAGACTTGCAGCACTCGAAATGGGGAACAAAGGTAGGGTAGGAGTAATGGCAAGGAAATCCTTTAGACTTTTTCCTCACTTTATACTGGCCTAAACACCTATTGAGGATTTTATACACAAGACCCCCAAGCTATAAACCCATGTTCAAACTGTGAGACCATTCCTCTGCGAGAGCAGACATCTTTATATTGTTTAATTCAGTGCAATCTCCCTATTTCTGTGCAGAAAGAGGAAGAAACCTCTTCTGGGTTTGCCTCTCTCAATCTCCCCACATTAAAGGAATATTCCTGGGGGGACCCAAAGTCTCCCAGGGCACAGCATTACAACACTGCTATCAGGTTACATTCAGCCTCTGTTGTTGGACTGGTGGCTGAGATGTCTCATTATCTTTAATTTAGAAATTTCATCCTAGACTTAGGAAACTACCTTGTAAAGTTTTCTGAGACCAGTTTAATTTTTGACAAGCCCCCATCTTTTGAAGAAAAAGCAATGTTAGGAAATCCCTGTTTACCTCCAGTGTAAAACCACCTTGGGTTCATCACACATCAGGGTTGGGTCAAGAGAAAAATGTTTTAATTTCTCTTTGTATGACATTTAATGACAATTATTGTTCAGTCTGAATTCCTTCCAGACTTGATCTTGATTCTAGCAGCACTGCCTCAAACAACAAATACTTAAACAGAAGTAGCTTTACTTTCTTGACTAATCCCATTATCTTTAATGAGTCTAATCTCACTAGTAAAATTATGCATGTGCTTAGCTCTTGGCAAGGTCAGTGCCAGTAATGAGGAGAAAAACAAACTGATAATGAAACCGTGAGTAATAAGAATGTCTGGATATCTGCATTTCTAGAAAAACATATGGCTGTCTAGAACATTAAAAATGAAACACCCCTTGTTAAGATTAAAGAAGAGAGTGTGAATCCTGAACTGAGACTGACAATAAATAAAATCATAGAGAAATTCTCTAATTAATTATCATCCATGACATGTCTTCAGTTACCTC
This sequence comes from Struthidea cinerea, assembly GCA_013397865.1. Lineage (NCBI taxonomy): Eukaryota > Metazoa > Chordata > Aves > Passeriformes > Corcoracidae > Struthidea > Struthidea cinerea. Next base: position 2,125,138 of record VZTI01003277.1, read on the forward strand.
CATAACAGCTATGAGCTCATTACCTTAGTTACGACTTATCTGTTCATCCATTCATTTATGTGAAGCTCATCAAGATGATATCCAAGCACTAATGAACTTTAGCATTAAAAGGTCGTGTGTAATTCCCTAAGAGGAAAAATTTCAAAAGGCGTCAGCCACTCTGGATCTGAGCAATGAAATATTCTCAGGCAATTTGTATGGAATTTATTTTCAATAATTCCTGCCAGAAATAGTCTGTCTATTTTCAGGATGAGGATTATAGAAAATGGTCTACGGAACAGCAAAATGATAGTAGTATGAAAGCTAGACTAAGTCCACAACAACTAGTACTTGTGCAACCCAAATAGATACCAACATGGCAAGAGAACTATTTTTTAGGATTACATGTTCTTTGGCAATGCGTATAGACCATCTTCTGTTTCAAGAGTGTATAACTTCCTCAACATTTTAAATAAACAGTCCCAAACCAAGTATTATCTTTATAGCCCGTGGCCATGGACCGTCTGTAAGCTACTAAACACACAAAATTAGTTTACCTTTTTTATATAGGATCAGAACGAGGCTTACCTGTCACTAAATTCTCCAAATAGCAATTATATGATACCCAGCTTTACACTTCTGAATCAATTAATTTCTTAACTCCTCTCTCTAGCTATAGACAGAATTCCTGTGTGCACGTATTTGTATGTAGATTTATAGGTTAAGGATTTCTGTCGGTATTTCCTCCTATTTGACATAGTGTGTGGTCATCACTGGGAGAAAGACTTTCCTAATACATAGTAAAATGGGATGGTTTACAATGGCAAATGGGTTTTTATTGGTAGTTTTATCAAGAGGTCATATGCAGTTTGTGGATTTCTTTTATAGTAGGCTGATGAATTCTTTTCTTGTACCTTGTTATAGTTAGTCTGAAATTTCCTTAAGCATTGTTCTGTTACATATTCCCTGCAAGTAAGAAAAATGTGTCTAATTAAGAGTGTGTATTTCTCTTGTGTTTTGTAGAATCAAATGAGTTTTCATTCTTTGTTTTCCAAAAACACATTTGACTTACAGGTAGAGGTGAAGCCGGTCAGCATACATTTGCTCAAAGAGCCTAATGAATCAGACAGTAGACTACCTGAAAAAATCAGCTCTAACTCAGTCACTGCATTACAGGCTTGGCTGTGAGTGTATCACTGGCAGTGTAGATGGTGAATTAATACACATCAGGAAAACAACAGAACTGCAACAGCACCTCTGGTAAAAATGTTTTTTTGCAGAAAGACATCTGTATTCACACTAATTCAGAACTGTAGCATTGCAAATTTGATTTGTATTTATATATGAATAAAATCAATAAAACATCTGGAGTCATATCATGATCTTTAAATCTTCGTTCTACTTTGTTAATTATTTGTGATAATTCGCAGTCTAACTAACTAGCTCAATCTTCCCCATTTTCTTGATTTCAGTAGGATGCAACTAACTTCCTTAGGTGTCTTCAGCTCATAGTCACTCCTACAGATATCAGACAGACTGAGAATAAGCTGTATTTCTGCTGTATGTTTTGGAAACATGGAAATTTTTACAGTTTATCCTGCTGTACTCCTTGTAATTAGTGACTTTGTAATCCTGCATCCTGTGGTTTAATCTTAGAACTGGTTTGGTGCGTGCACACGTTAGCCATCGCAGAAGGGCAGGGCAGCAAGGAAGCCATGCTCCTGGCAGCACCAAGGCGGGGCCTGGGGAACCTCCGCTCCGCCGCTGCCTGTGAATGCTGGGGTGCAGGGGGTTGGCACCACCTGGTGTGTGGTGGGCTGGCTCTGCCAGCCCCCAGGGCATTTTAGCCTCGGATGATTCACTGAAGTCTGGTGGTACCTGCAGGGGCACCCTGAGGATGAGAGGGCTGATGGCACTGGCCACCACTGCAGAGGGCTGCATGTGGAGAGCAGGGCTAAGGGAATGACCTGGTGCCACATAACTGGTGGACAGGCATCATGTGCACGAGTGGAGGAATGCTGCATAAGAGAGGTTCAGATGTGGGCTCTTTGAAGAGCCCAGTAAAACAAAGGAGGAATACAGGGCAGTTTACACACAAACTGACAAAATATTTCACCCAATGGAAAATAAGTGAAGATACTATTCTGAGGTAGGGTGAGAAGCAAAATGTAATACAATGCAGTGTCTTAACAGGCTGCTCTAGAAAAGTATTTAAAAATAAGATGTTATAGAAGTCAGTCATCAAGCTGTTCACACTGTTAACCTGCATAACCACATGATGTTATTACTGTTAGCCTCATCTTTCTTCCCCCGTCTTCCTTCCTAATGTTTCCTATACTCCTTGCATCTTGTCTTTACACTAAAAGAATACTTTGGGAAGGGACTGTACTTGCTTTCAAGGCAATACCAGAGTGAGGCCCAAGTCTGAATGTAGCCTCTGGGGACTCCCACAGCAAGGCATACTTATACCTGAGCTCGCATTAAGACACAGATCCAGATTTTTTCTTTGCTCTACCATCCTCTTTGAGACTATGACACACAAGCAAAAACTATTTCTAACTAGCCTATTCTTTCTCCTTGTCATCCTTAAGACAACGTTGCAAATTCTCTGAGCTGTGTTGAACATCAGCATCCATTTCAAAGAGCAGACACACTTCTGACATTGAGCTGGCTGGCTAACAGCTTAAGCGATGACTTTTGTTGGCAGGTGCACCAAAGTTCAGATCTAAGAGATGTTCTGTGGGCAACTGCCTGTTTATTTGCTTTCCTAGACACGTGGTTGAACCACGCTGTACATGCTGTGCTTATGAAATTCCAGCAGGGTTGTATCACAGTGCCTACCACTAGAATGTGTGATTTACACCACCTACAAACTGCAATATCTCAAGATAAACCTGCTCCTTATAATGAAGATCCAGATAACTGTGGTTCGCACTACCTACAATGCTTTTTAAGGTCACTGGGTTTTAAAATAGCTGGGATTTTACAAGACGCACTGTGAGATGTTTTTTGTAAGACAGGCTGACCTAAGAAAGCGTCTCTTGTCTCCTTGCCCGTCCCTCACACACGTGTGCTAAGCACATAAGAAACTTGGGATTCGTTCTACACAAAAACGTGCAGGTCTTTTGTTTTCTCATCTTTCTCCAAACCAGTGAGGTGAGAAGCAGTTGCCAAATGAGAAGCGTATTAGCTACAGCTGTGCCCAAAGGAATGAGCTTAGAGGAAACCCAGAGCCAAGGCTGAGCTGGAGAAAGTTTGGACTGGACTGGTCAAACAAGCTGTTGAAATCTTTGGCCTGGTTATCACAGCTTGCATCCCAGGCTCCCTGCTCCTACCTCCTCCAAAGCTGGGCTGCTTGAGCACTGCTGGCCAGCAGCTCCCACAGTACCAGTGGCAGGACAAAACTCCAGGCCAAAAGACCTCCTCCCTGCCCACACAGAGGGCCTGATCCCTAATGATTCCATGGGCTCTTGCTAGACTCCTTGTTTTTTCTCCTCTTTCCACACAAAGCAAGACTCAGAGGATGGGGGAACTGTATGGATTCCCAGATGAAGCTGCTGAGATCCACTAAGCGCTGGCCAAGTGGCTCTGTCCACATACGCAGGTGGTGGTGAATCCAAGTAATTTCGAGGTGGTCCTGTCCCCCAGTTTACAAGTGACAGTAACCTGGGTTTCCTGCTTTAACAGCCTTCCATTTTCAAAGGTGACTAATGATTCTGAGCACCCAGTTGGAGTCACCTGGCAGAGCATCTGCTTGGAACACGGGTCCAACACCTGTGAAAATCATGTCCTTCAAAGGTGCCTCCAAGCTGTGCTTCTTCAAATTGTCTCTGAAGTGACAGGCCTGATTCAGGACCCTTTCACCAACCTTAGCTGACCTTAAATCAAAAAGTCAAACTACTGATTTGCATAGCAAACAAAAATTTAAATGGTGCAAACCTGGTATTTAAATTTTTCTACCTCAGCTCTGGAAGTGCTTATATTCATTACAGGCCAGAAAGTGAGGTCTAGGTCCCTGAGGTAGTGGATGCTTTCAGTTTCCAATAAAGTCAACAGGAATTGTTCACACCCCATATGAAATACAAACTTTTAGCAGCAAGAAGAAAATTCAACGCATAAACAATATTAAAAAACCTTCGGTGGCTTATTATCTTTTCTTCCACCAGCTATTCACATGAAGTTCAGGCTATTGTTTTTCATTCGAACAGTATTCCTGGCCTTCTGAACTGCAAATCATTTATAATTAAAAAAATAAAATCAATGGTTATTTGTTTTATAATGTACTGCTGTCAGTGATGGAAAGGACTACAATGGTTTCTATAATTATTAATTCTTCAAAATAATATACCTGCTCCAGTATCCAATTAATCTGGTTATTAATCAAAGCCTTCTTTGTAAACTATTGAAAGAGGCTAGACACTGCAGATTATTGTGTGCTGTATTTTTAGATTTTCCAGTTTGATTCAAAACACACTAAAAGAGGGGCCCCATAAAATAACCATCTAGAGACAGTCCATGGCAAACATCCAGAAACTATTCTTAATGGAATGGAGTTAGCATGAGCTGAGATCATTTTTTAGCCTTGGGAGGAAAAAAAAAAAAAAAAAAAGAGGAGAGATGTTTTTAGGAAGAGATTTCCAAAGGGACTATGAGTTGCTCTTTGCAAACAATACAGAGGATTTCCAGTATGCATTGTACTTTTGCCAAGAACTGTGCCTACAAGGGAGCCAATCAAAGTCCTCTTGTATCTAATGAGGAGGGGGAAATCATGATGTGGAAAGTCCCTTAATGACAGGAGACAACAGCTGTTTGTACGGGAGACGTACAGAAAACTTTGTGACCGAAGAATCTCTTAAAACATGATTTTACTTATCTGAGACATTATTCATTGAATTAGCATTAGCAATGAAGCACGTATGTGGGAGAGAAACCCAAAATCTTATTCATGGGATTACTGAAATGTTGTCTTTTTCCGTAATTTGGAAGACAGCAGAGCTAAAGTAATAAAAAAAGATGTGGGCTTTGGAATCTCAGCAATCTTTAAATCAATGTAGCATTTGTCCCGAAGTTAGACTGACATGTTATATTAAACACATAGAGGGAATTGAACAGACAGAAGTCTTGATATAAAAGAATTAGTTTTCAAATATGGTCTCCTAATGGACAATCAGACCCTCACCCTCAAGTGGTAATGTTGTTAAATAAATCCAAAATTGGGGTCTTCTTTTTTGTCTTATGAAGACGTCGGAGCACACCCCGGCAGCTCCGTGTTGCAGACACCTCCTGTCCCCGTGCCCACACTCAGCCGTCTGTTGCCACAGGGTTCGCTCAGCTGGCTGGGACTCTGGCAGACTCCACTGTTTCTATTTGCTAAACAAACGCATCTTACGCACTTCGGTTGCAGATGAAAACAAGGTTATGAAACCGGGCTTTTAATGTAAAACCTACTTCTAAAAAAATTACGTTAACGATTACGTGTAAGGAACGTAGCAGGTCTTCCTAAGGGCTGTGCCTCCAAATCCCAGCCTCCCGCTCTTTTTATTCAGCGTTTGACAAGGGGTTCTTTCCGCCCTGCCCCGGTTCCCGGCCCCGCGCCGACCGGCCCCTCAGCGCCGGCACCACCGCAGGTGTCTCCGGGCCGCGCACGTGCCGGGCCCGCGGGCAGCACGAGGCGCGCGGTCCCACGCGCGGGGGTGGTGGGGGAACAGGCGGCGGCGGCCGTGGGCCGATCCCCGCGCGCTAGCA
>VZTI01003277.1:2131397-2141865 GCA_013397865.1 Struthidea cinerea
AGGCGCCCCGGGTGCCGGCCCGGCAGCCGGCCCGGCAGCGTCCGCGCTCTCCGTCCGCCCTGCGGCGTGGGGGTCCCGGCGTGTCTGGGCGCTCACTTTGCTCTCCTCTCCGGCACGGACACGCCGGTCGGGACTCCGTGCAGGGTCAGTGCTCATCCCGGCTGTTTCGGAGCGGGTCCCGCTCTATGGGCTCCCAGGGGAGCGGCGGAGCCCAGCTGGGAGGGGACCTGGGGCTGGCACGGGCTGTTCCCCCTTCTCGATCGCCCCGGCTCGTCCCGCCGCAGGCGGGGGTCCCCCGGGCTCCCCCGGCCACGGACCGGGAGCGCTCGGACAAAGGCTTTTGCTGTTGTTGTTGGAAGTTGAGCGCGGTGCCCCAGCGCCCCTCGCACGGCGGGGCCGGCCGTGGCCCGGCCCGGCGCTGTCACTTGGCGGCGGAGCGCTCCCGGTCGCGCCGAGCGCGAGCGGGCTCTCCGCCCCTGGTAGCAGGACACCCGTTCCCTCAGGCTGGGCGACGGATGTTCCCTTTCTCTCCTCTCTGCGCACCATTCCTAGGGCTTTGTTGAGTTTTAGCTGCCTTCCTTTAAATGCTGCGGTGCAGGGAAGGGTAGCAGCCTCCCTACCCGACTAAGCCATGCTGGATCATAATGAATGGTAGTCTCCATCCCTTTCAACCACACTGGGTAATACTTAATCATGGCTAGCCAGCTGCAGCATGTGTCACTGTAATAAGTGACACCCTCTTAGCCACCTACAGCTGATGAATAATAACAGATCCACTGCTGGTATACAGCACGCAATCACACCTGCAGTGTTACATTGCACGTTGCCACCCTCGCCACATCTTGATTGCTGCTGCTTATTTTAAGTGCCGTGTCCTTAATTTTGGGCTACCCTGAGCACGTGTGACCACCCTCTGTGCGTTGAGGGAAGAGGCAGTCAGGAGAAGGACAGGCTGTTTCTATACTCCACCTGTTTGTTCCAAATGAAATTTTGTCTCGTTAAAGTACTTCTATGTCTTTCTAAAACGTGGACCTTATTTTGAGATTCCACAGTCTATCTGTGACCTGCTGTCTTCCCTGTGGGATTACGTTGTCTACAGCATTGGCTCTGTGGTTAGAGAGCAACAGCCTGCTTGGGGGTGGGGTGGAGTTGGTGGTTGATGCTTTTGTTCTCGTGGAGAAGGTAGCATTATGGTATTTTGTTGTTTTGTTTGGCTGCAGCAGTGTTCCCAATTCCGTGCTCTTGTTTGTCAAAAAATAAATCGAAGCTTTTGCTTAATTTCTCTCCTTATGAAGGCATCTTGTGGCTGATACACAATTTCCCAATTAAATGTTCTTTAGTGGAAGCTAATCTTGTTTGTTATGATTCCTGGAGTGTACTATTTTAGAGGCTGGAGTTGAAAGAAGGGAACAAATGCTTTTAAAGTTTGCTATAACTACTAGCGTGTGCTGTAGTTAGCAGTTAAGTTTTCCACGTTTCTGTTAGTTTACTCATCCGAATATTTGGGCTCTATTTCCTTTTGTTTATTGTTATTATTTATTGTTTATTGTTATTATTACAGGAGGTCAGAAGTGTTGTCGTGTTTGTGACATTACTTTTATCCTTTTTAGACGTCTGTTAAAATGTTGACAAAACAACTGTAGATTATTTTAAATACAGTGATCACATAATCAGAGCAGTAGAAGAAAATACCATTTTAACAAGAGTGAAAAAATTGTGTGTAGTTCAGGATTTTCGTTCTACGTTTCTTGTTTAAACCTCTAACTCAAATAGTTCTCTGGAAAAATATTTTTGTTTTCTTATTGCTAAATACTTCCAGTGTAGATAAAATGAAATATGCTAACTTTTGTTAATGTTATAGTTATATTGCATGAAATTTAGAGAAGTGTTATTGGTCTAAAATATTGCCTGTCAGTTCAGGGTCAACCCACTACAAGGAGCCTGATTTTTTTTTTTTATTTTTTCAATTTTTTTTTATTACATGACCTATGTTTGGAGTGTGGCTCTGATGCTAAGTTGTCTGTGTGTATTAGGATTAAAAATTGGTGTTTCTCTAGTAGCTGATTTTTTTTTTTTTTTTTCAAAATAGTTAGTATAAGGAGTTTTCTTTCTGGGCTGTTCTGTAAAAACTTACTTGGACAGAGGAAAAAAAGTGTTTGAAATTAAAAGCAATAACTGAAGAATGTAGTATGCAAATCCTGCATTGCGTTTGAATGGGCATCACATGGGCACTCAAACTTTGAGATAAAACTTATGGCTCTTTTGCACTCAGTGTTACCTGAATGAAAAAGCTTTTTTTTTTTTTTTTTCCCCTGCGAAAACGATATGTCTAAGCTTAAATTATGGTACATAGGTTTATGCAGTGTTGGAATGGAATAGTAGGAATTTATTGCAGCAGTTTTGGGGGGCAGTCAGCATGTTACCACTTCATTGTTTGCAGCATGTGGCACACTCGTGCTGCTGCCTCACAAGGAGGGTTTTGATTAAACTTGCTCCTATGTACAGTGTGACAATCTAAACTGGATGGTGTCAGAACCAGATATAGTGAGAAGGTAAACAGAAACATGAGACAAATAATTTTGAATGAATTACTATTCACAAGTATTATTTTTAAAAAGTGGATAATTTATAGCTGGGATTATAGGATAGTATTTTTGGGGTTTTGTGGAGTATTTTTGGTTTTGGTTGTGAACAATTTAGGGAAATACCATTTTAAGATGACAAAATTAATAAAAATGTGCTTCTTTAATTATATAACATTTTGAGTGCAAACCACTTGGTTTTAAATAATTGCTGATGCTGCAAAAATACCTGTAGGCATCAATTAGTTTGAAAATTGCTCTGCTAGGTCTAATAAAGCCATGTGACAGAAAATCTCTAATGCCATGAATTTAATTTTCTAATTTTAAAGGGACATAAAGTATGGAATGGTGTCTTCTCAGTAGCCTGGGACAACCTGATCTTTAAAATACTAGAAGCCAACTTAGAGATGAGAGATTGAAATAGGATAAATAGGAGGCATTGTCTTGAGTACTTGATTACCAGTGAAAACCTCTGTAATAGCAGTATACAGTATAACATTTGGATTATTTTTTAAACAGGTTGAGAAGCCTTGAAAAAGACAAAAATAACTTGAGTAGGCTTGTTGCTGGTGTGATGTTTTCCATAGGCACTGTACAGTAGAAAGTTGTTTTAGTCACACTTTTCTAAGTAACAAGCTATTCAAGTTCCATGTCTGAATTAGTCATCCAGGAGTTCAGTGGTTGTGAGGGGTTTCCTGACCCAGAATGCTTAATGATTTAAGGGTAAGGGAAGACTTATGAGATCTGTGATGGCACAGGAGAATGCTCGGCATCAGTGCTGTGAATTTTAGTGCAGTATTGTAGATGTGACAGCCATCTGGTAATTTTGTTTCTTTGTTTTTAATGAGAATGAAGAAACTAAGAAAAAACTTGTAGGAGGTTTTTGAATGAGGGTGCTGCTTCCTGGAGCTCTCTCAACCACAAGGGCAAGGGAAGAGAAGTTCAGAGATGAAAATATAGCAGTTTATCAGAGCTTTAACCTCATCTACATCCTGATTAGTAATTTTAGAATGAGGACATTGGCCAGTGAGGGTCTTGAAGTAGAGGGTGAAGTGAATGCTGCTCAAGAGATGAGGCAGGGGAGGATTTGTGTGGTCTGGCTGTAGGCTAAAAAAAGCTATAGAGAGAGGAATGTTCGTAAGGGTCAATTCTGGATCTTGAAAGATGAGGAAGTGTGCTTCATTATTTCAGGTGTGAACTTCTGTGGTCACTGATAAAATTTCACCTACTAAAGGGATGCCTAAGTGTTATGATGGGCGTTGCTACGATCTCAACACCAGGTTATTTCTAGGACCTATAGAGAGCCTAGGTTTGAGGGCTAATGCCCAATTAAGTTCAGGACTTGCAGTAGTGGAAAGGAGACTGAAGCAATGGTAGAATGAGTAAGACCTGTGTGTTGTCTATGCTGATACTGAGCTGATAGTGAAGCATCAATATGGGGAAAGAGACTCAAGCTGGCGTGTTGACTTGGACAAGCACAGGAGATAGGGAGTAGAAAGGATATTTCTGATTGATCGCAGGGAGTTCATAGTTGCATTTGAATCCTGGCCCTGGACAGAATGAAGATGAATGGAAAGGGATGCAAGACTGAAACCTATGAAGTGGTTCATAAAATAATGCCTATGTATGAGGAGGCTCCTTCAGAAGGATATACTGAAAGAACAGTTAGAATGATAAGGGATGAATCATGAGAGCAGCAATGCCAAGGAAATGAGGGAGAGTTATTTCCAGAAAAGAAGCATTGCTGGTAGTCTTGGGTGATTGACAGGTCTAGGAAGATAACAATTACATATTGATTCTGAGCTTCATCATAGGGTTAGGCTGCAAGAGTTGTTAGTCAGAATGGTTTCAGTGAAGCTTAAGGAGTGGAAACAGGATTATGTAGACTATAGGACTAGAGTTCATGGATGGGTTCTTCAGGCTACAGTTTTTACTGTCACTGAAGGTTTAAACAGTGCTTATTAAGATTTGAGTAATAGCATAACTACAGCTATTGTATTGTGTATATGCACCTGATGAGTGTTAAAGATTGGGAAAAACTTGTTTACAATCAAATGAGTAGATGGTTTTGTGTGACTGGCATTTAAATTGTTATCAAGGAGCATGAGCTGTCTAAAGTCAGACTATTGGGAAATCCTTATGAGCACTATATTCTTGAAGGAGTCTTCTGAAATGCTGGCAAAACCTTTTGTAGTTTCAGTAGGAGCAATTTCATGAAGTTAAGGTCTTAATTTGGATTTTATTTGCTTTCACTGTTTATTCATTGTGTTAAGTAGCTCTTTGTTGTTTGACTTATTCTGGTTGATAGAGAGCACAAAGAAAGTTTGAAAATAATCTTTCTATAGCTTGATTTCTCCAGAAATAATCTGTAGACTATTGTATTTGGCATAGTATGTGTGTGCTTGTTACAGCCAATTAAAAGGCAATATCCTTTGCTGATATCTCTTTGCAGAAGTAGCTCTCTTTTAAGTATCGTTCCATACTATGAATTGCATAAAGATCATGGGTTTGTCAATGAGAGCGAGTTTCTTTCCTCTGACTTGCTAATGTTTGGTTTGCAGTAATAATTAATTTTAGGACTATTTTTCAGTATTTTGAACTCCAATTTCTATGTTTAAAAATACTGTGAAAAGAAGAGCAAGTAGCCTGTAGTATGTACAAAGTCTTTCTAAAAGACTTGTGGTGCCTTCACAGGTAAAGATTTTGAGGAAGGGTTTTATAGTTACTAATTCATTTTTGCTGAAGATCACAGTTAAGGTGCAATGCATACCTGTTCTCTGCTATGTTTGGTTTTTGATAAACTTGAAGAGATAGATTGTAGTCTGGATTTGTAAAATATGTATTTAATGCAAACAGGTATTCTATCTTACACAACTCGTTAGAATCTCTCTTGGGATGAAGAATGTAGTTTCTACACAATATTAGTTTGACGTTTGGAGAGCAAATCATGTCAGCAGAATTCTGAAGTTTCAGGACATCAGTTTTCTGTGTTTGTAATACTTGCAACCCTAAATTCTTTGGATGTTAATTGCAAGCACATTATTAACTGACCTATATGGCACTAATGTGCTGAAATACTGCCTCCCAAGAGCGTTTCACAGGGAAGGTGTATTGTTAAGTGCTTTGGTTTTTTTTTAAATTTGTTATTTCAATATTTTTAAAAATTGAGCAATTGTGTATGCCCGCTTTTATAAAATTACTTTTTTCTTTTGTATTTAGGTGAAGAAGAGAAAAAGGTAAATGTCACTAGCTGTATTGTCAGATGAAATCTTAATTCTGTTGACAAAAGTGGATATGCCTTTTAAGTCTATAGTATTTCAAGGCAGTTTTATAATTATAAGTAATAATTATATTCTTGATCTTAGTGAGCTGCTATTATTTTTATGTGGAAATGCTTATAGTATTATAATATTATACACTTCATGCTTGAACATAATTGCATTAATTAACAATTAAGATTATATGAGGTAAAGAAATAATACAGAATTATGGTTATCTCTTGTAATGTAAAAATTCAGAAAAGGAAACAGCCAGTACACTTCTTTGAAGAAGAAATTATTAATAGAAGCAGTTTCCATATCCCTATATTCTTACTGGGTCTTGGAAAAGTAAGGGCTAAACTTAGAGTTTATCTCATTTCCTGGGGTTCTACTTATGTGGTGTTCTTTACTCATAATTCGTGTGTGTATGTATTTTGTTGCTACCTTTCACAAAAAAAGTTAAGTAACCTTTACAACCTGAAGAAACTCTTTTATCACTTTTGCTATGTCACATCACAGCCATTTTTCAGAGCCTGTTTATACTGTTTAAAAAAATTTCATTTTCTGAAAAATACTTCATGCTCTTCAACTGCACTTTAGTTATCCAGATGGTGACATATGGCCATGTATCTTCTTGCTCTTATGCTTGTAAATGCATAAACTACATATTTGCACTGGTTAACTTTTTTACCAAGAAAGTAAGGGTTTCAGTGTGTACAGTGTGGGAAGTCTCTTGATTGAGCTTGCAGATTTTGATCCCTGCAATAGACAGAGACTATTATTATATAGAAGACATTTTAGTATTATATATATTAAAATTATATATATAATATAAAATAAACAGAGATGAAGATAAACACTATTTTTGTTAGTATTTTTATTTTTAAAAGCCTGACTGATCAAAGAAGTTTAAGATATAATTGTTATGATGTTTTACTATTTGATTAATATGATTGTTTAATGAATGACAATGCTGCTGGGACATGATTTGTTCTCTCTAAAGCAGTCTGAACACTTTAGTTGACAGCACATGTCTTCAGGAAGCTTGCGAGGTTCTTTTTTGAATGTGTCTTTTTGTGTAGATTAAGTCTTGAATCATTCATGTTGAGTTGAAGTACATATTTCTGTAGTTATTTAAACTAAGAGAGGCCCTACGGAGTGATCTTGGCTAGTTATAGGGCTGGACAATCACTAGATGTGAAATTTAACAAAGGCGAGTGCCAGGGATGGGGCAGCTGTGGATGTACATAGGCTAGGGAATGGGAGGCTGCAGAAGGGGATCTGGGCATCCTGGTCGACAGCTGAATGTGAGTCAGCAGTGCCCTGGCAGCCAAGAGGGCCAAGCATGTCCTGGGGTGCATCAGGCGCAGCATCGCCAGCCGGGCAAGGGAGGGATTGTCCCCTCTACTCTGCACTGGGGCGGCCTCACCTCGAGTCCTGGGGGCAGTTTTGGGCCCTGCAATGTAAGAAAGATGTAAAGCTCTTAGCATCCAAAGGAGCACCATGAAGATGGTGAATGGTCTAGAGGGGAAGCCATATGACATGACTGAGATCAGTTGTCTTGTTCAGTCTGGAGATCAAGAGGAGACCTCATCACAGCCTACAGCTTTCTCACAGTGAGAAGCAGAGGGGCAGACACTGATCTCTTCTCTGGTGACCAGTGACAGGACTCAAGGGAATGGCCTGAATTTGTGTCAAGAGAGATTTAGGTTGGATATCAGGAAAAGGTTCTTCACCCAGGGAATGGTTGGGTGCTGGAACAGGCTCCCCAGGGAAGTGGTCACAGCACCAAGCCTGACAGAGCTCAAGAAGCACCTGGGCAATGCTTTCAGGCACATCATGTGATTATGAGGGTGTCCTGCGCAGGGCCAGGAATTGGGCTTGATCATCTTGATGGGTCCCTTCCAACTCGGAATGTTCTATGAGTCTATGATTCTAAAGTTGTTTACATGCTTCACTTGGAAAACATGAAGACCACGCAGTGGTTGTGGTTATGGTATAACTTTTCTTCATTTGTTTCTTATTCAGGAGCAAGAACTTATCTCTGTTTTATTGCATTACATGGCTGACTTGTATGCAGTGCTATTTCATCAGTGCCTTGAAAATCCAGAACACTTTCTCTGATAGTCAACAACCTGTATTGGCAACTAATAATTTTTAACTGCTCTGTGTGATATCACACCTTCATTTAATTTTTCTACTTCTCATAGGTTAAAGGGTATATACTACAATGGATCCTAGTTAGTGTTTTGGTTATTAGTTTACTTTCTTACAGTTATTTGAGTAGAGGAATGAACACTTAAATGTTTTCCTTAAAGAGTACAGGCAAATATAGACATTTTTCTGAATGTGCCAGAAAAAATGTCTTTCTACTTTTTATTCTTGGTAACATTGCTTGGTCTGTAGGACATTTCATCTGCACTTTGTTTTTTTCAAAGCCATTCTTGTGGCGTATTTCCAGTGTGTGGTGCTTTGGGAGATTACCAGGAAGACTCGGTATCAAAATGAAACTTCATCAGGCTGCTGTGAAATTCAGAATTTTCCAAGCTGAAAGAGGGAATTGAATTGTGCAAAATACTGGTCCCTAATTTTTACAGAACCATAGAAACTGCATGGAATAAAAGATACTCTTCAGAAAATATCCTGCTTTCCTTTTCCTGGCAGCTCTTATTTTTACTCTGTAATTTAATTTTGTCTGGGAGCAGTGGCAAAGGATCTGCAGGCAGTGTTTGCAAGTTGCAAGTTATGGATTAGGAACTGCCAGTGTAGAAAATAAGGTTAAAGTTGTTTGCTCAGCAGACGAATTTGTGAAACTACGCTTTTATCAGTTCTTGATTACAGGGGAGGTTGTCTTGGTAAGGGGTGTTACTGCTTTCGCTGGTGATACATAAAGGATACTTACATGAGCTTCAAAATAAAGGTTGAGTCTTGGAGGTGCTTGTGCACACTCTGAGTTTATGCCATCGTGGAAGAGTTCTAAGGCTAGGCAGAATAAATAATAATGAGCCTTACTCAGTTATTGTTGTTGTTCCAGCTGTCTGCGTAAAAGCTCTTCATGTCCTGAACATGAAAAAACAAGCACAAAAACCCATTGACTTGCCAAGGTCAAACAGAGTCTGTGGAGAGGTGGAAATAGAATTACTATCTCCTGCCTCTGTTCTTGTACTTGGTGTAGTTATGGGGTGTTTGCTGGGTTTTGACAGGTGACATCATGTTTTCTCTCCCAACTGTGGCTATGAAAGCTGGTCAAGAGAAATCAGACTTCCTTACGTTTTTCATCTGCATAATAGAAAGGTATGGTAAAGAAGACTTGAATGACTGTATTCATCATTAATGTGTTTTGGTTATTGTGAGGGATATTAGAGTGGACACTAGAGAGATGCTGCTCTTACATAATTGAGACAGATGCGATGGTTGGGGCATGACCAGTAGATAAATGTGCCCTGTAATAAAATTAAGTGGTGCTGCATTGTGCTGTTGCCACGTATTTATACTGCGGGAGAAATTATTCTGTATAGGTACTTATTTTCAAAATTGAAAGTATTTCACCGCTTTCCAAATCTGCCACCCAGCTCTGGTTTCAGTAGTGAGTGTCAGAATTCAGAAAAGAAAAAGCTTTGGTGAAAGGCTTCTGTTATTCTTCATGTGTGTGCTTCTTTTCATGCTCTCTTAGTTTTGTAGTAGATATACAGTGATGACTAGTAAAATCCTCAATAAAGTACTATCTTCCAGGAATTATGGGGATGTATCAAAACTATTTTGGATATGCCTTTTTGTCCAAGTATTTTTCCAGCCAAATTTTTTTCTTCTGCTGTTCAGTACTTCTTTGTCAGGATTTAGTCCTGGGGTGTTGTTGGTTTGCTGTGGTTTGTTGGGGCTTTTTTGTTTTGGTTTGTTTTTTGGTTGGTTGGGGTTTTGTGTGTGTTTTTTTGTTTGTGTGTGGGGTTTTTGTTTGTTTTTTTTTAAGTTTTCCTTTGCATTCCATTTTTTTTTTCATTTGCTATTGCATGGTTGATGTTGCTTTTGGTTTGTTTTGTTTATGTGTGCATTACAAATTCTCATTTATAAGTCATACAGAGCAGTTAATCAAAATAAGTATTTGGGATCAGGCTTCCTCTTTGAAAGAGGCTTGTAGCATACTTGCATTGTGACAAACTGTTTCAGTCAACACACATGATACTGACATGGAATTCTGATCACAATATAAAAGTTCAAGGAATCTTTGTGTAAGTACTAAATTTACAAGAGTGCCCTCCTGTACTGATTGTTTTGCTGTTGATTATGGAGGTAAACATGTCTCTTAGTTTGTCTGTAAGAGTGATAAAAGAATGTGTTATGTAGAGAGAAAAAAACATGCAGTTCTCTAGAGAGAGAAAAGTAAATTTTTGGCTCTAAGAGTCACCTGAAGCAGGAAAGGCATGAAAACTTATTCTGGTGATCTATTTTAATTAATAATATAGATGGCTGGGCTTATGTTCAGTTTTTATAATACAGTAAATAAGATTAGTGTTCCCAGTGCTTATGTTTAGATAGCAGCACTCTCAAAATACCAAGAACTGTGTTAAAACAAATGTGAGAACTATGCCAAAACAAACGTCAGAACATTCTGCCTTTTTTTTTTTTTTT